>JACXGM010003615.1:0-41121 GCA_016801145.1 Umbra pygmaea
AAATACAGAGTGAGTGAGAACAGGTGAATGGAATTTGGTTGATTGAGTCCGGGTATGGGAAATGTAGTTCAGAACAGGCAAGACTGGGGAAGCTGTAGTCCACAGGAAGAAGAACTGGGGAATGGGAATTGTAGTTCCGAGCAGTATATACCAGGGAAGTGGCAATTTCCAGGGAAGGGGAACTGGGAATCGTTACACCATGGTTATTGAAAGTTGAAAATATATTAATGTCAAAATGTAGCACTAGCAATTAAGAAATTAAAATAAATGTTTCTGAAATGTAATAAAAATACTACACGGAATTCTGAATTATAATACTTGACTTTTTCCCATCCTGTTCACTCAACTAGATTTATAGCCCAGAAGTACTAAACCAACATCGTAATTTATTCTCCCTTATTTGGACAAACATTTACACAAGTATACACCATTGGTTAGCAAACTGCACAAAAAGGGTGTTAACATTTATTGTGATGAGTACTAAGTTTTTATAAGGACGTGTGATTTTCTGGGAACAATTCCTCATCACTGTTGTAAACAAGCAGGGTTGTTGTTTGTGGAACAACATAATAGTATGTACTATATCTCTTTACTAGGAACTTTAACTCATTCTTTCCTCTTTTAGTCTTTCACTTCCTTAAATTTTCTCATCCTTGAACCTTTGGTGGTATAGTGCCGTGCATATATTGTAAAATGAATAGCCAATGCAGGACATGCAACATAATTGTTTGGTTTAAGGCTTTGCTCCCCTTGATCCAGTTACTGATAACTGCAATGTCACTCACATACGTACGCTCCCAATGCACAGGCTGAGACGACACTTGTTTGATGTGTCCAGTATGAGACGGTTCTACCCTCATGTAGTGGATGAGGGAGCCGTCCTTTGATAAACTTTCAGTTCCTAGTGAATCCCTCTTGCTAGGCAGGGTTTGCTGCACCTAAGTAGTGCGGCTTGGTTCCCATGAGAACTGGTAATAAAAAGTTAGTTCAAAAGCCCTCGGAGCAGAGACATTTACTTTCCACTTAACTTTATAACTACTGGAATGGCAGCTAATAATATCGGAAATTATGTCCCGAATCCAATACACTGCACTCTTAAAACAAAAGGTTCTAAATAGCACTAAAAGTGGTTCATGGCTTGTAATCATAGGGGAACCACTTTAAGTGCTATATAGCACCTATCTTTAAAAATGATGCTATGTAGAACCATAATAGATTCAATATAACACCTTAACCACCCCAAAGAACTGCTGAAGAACCACTGAAGAACCAAACTGGGCTTAACAGGTTCTTTAAATGGTTATGGTGCTAGATATCACCACTACATTTTCAGCGGTTCTTCAGCGGCTCATACGGAAATCTAATATATGGCCATATGTGTATATAACTTTATAATATGTCCTATATCAGCATATATGTTGAAATATACAAAAATAGGCTGTTTTTATATATGTGACAAACATTTCCACATTTGACATCCATATCTGAATTTACCTATGGTTTACAGTGTATACAGTAAGTGATGTAATGTATAATATTTGTCAATGTATACATGAGATTATGTAAATAAATAATATAGAAATACTGCTACATTTATTCTTGCCTTATGTCAGTTAACAATTAATCTACAAATTTAAACAAGAATGAATGCTTATGTGTGAGATATTGATGTTATATACATTACTGTATATGTGATGATAAGTAGGGGTATGACATGTATGTCAATGAAATATTTGGTAAAATCTTTTTTAAATGTATCCCATACGGAAATCTAATATATGGCCATATATGTATGTATACTTATATGTCAGATATAGGCATATATGGTGGAAACATCCTCACATATACTGTATGTAATTATATGTCGAAATATACCAAAAATTGAAATTTTTATATATGTGACATATATTTCCTCATTTTGTAATAAAAATTTTGTTTTCAAATATATGTTAAGATTTTTCAGATGTATGGCCATATATGGCAATATATTAGATTTCTGTATTTAAATATGTAATTAACATATATGGTAATATATTTTCAAATATTTGTTAAGATTTTTCATATGTATAGCGTAGGGTGTGTGGAGAGAGAGAGACCGACAGGTAGATGTTGGTTGCTTTTTGTTTAATAATGATACTCCGGGAAGGATGAAGGCAATACAGTGACGTTGCAGGGTACGCAATAAGTACTGGTACAACGAGTATATACATACAACGTGCTCTAAAGCGGCACGGACAATATCACAGATTCAATAAAAAGCGTACGCATAATACAGACACTTAAGGACTCACTTCTCACAACGTTAGAACGGCTTTGATTCAATCCTTCCCAGGAACAGCATACACATAACTCATATCACCACTGACAGTAATATTAATGAACCACGCCCTCCTCTCATTCACCTGGACTGATATAGGGACCGAGCCAACCAGCTGAACGTGTTCAAGTGATTAGACCGACTCAGTACCCAATCAGTACAAGGTTTAAATCATTGTATTAAATGCCAACTCTTACTACTATCTAAATAACCAAACCAAGGACCACTATTTGTTTAGGTAATCAAGCCGTGGCCAATCTGGGATTTGAGTTCTCAAAATGATTTTTTTTCTCTCAAATCAAAGAAAAGGGTTCGCAACAGGTCAGTAAGGGTTAGGGTTGGGCATGCCTCCTGCAAATGTTCCCAAAACTCCAGCAGCCCTGGCCTGTCGTGCAGACACACCCTGGTCCATTTTACTATACTTTTGCTCATTTACATAATTTAATTCCACCAGAGCAGAGTTTCTCCATGGTTGAATCAACATCGTGTCTCACTAGCCAACCACTAAAACCTGTTATTCCTAACGTCTGCCTCCACATCCCACACTGGTGGCTGACGTATCCTGTCAACTTCAAATTGTGGCTTTTGCTCAAAACCTCCTGAAACTCACTTTGTAGCCAGTACTTTATGAGCAGCTGTAGTGGACATCATGCTGCTTGCTTAGTCTCATACTTTGGGGCGCAGATGGCTCAGTGGGTAGGGAGTCAGACTTGTAGTCAGAAGGTTGCCAGTTCGATTCCCGACTGAACCAAATGTTGTTGTGTCCTTGGGTAAGACACTTTAACCTAATAGCTCCCAGGTTGTTGCTGTAAATAAGAAATTGTTCTTAGTCAACTTAGCTGGTTAAATAAAGGTAAAAAAAATACTCTAGCTCACACCCACACTAGAACTCAGTGTTTTTATTATACAAGGAGCATTTCATTAGTTCAAATACATAATCTTGCTTCAACCCATAGTACCATCAGGCTGCCTGCTCCAAATCAATATGTTTACGCTGATAAATGCCCTCTGGTGATTGGCTCTGCTTGGGTCAGCAGCAGACACCATGACAGTGGACAAGAGCATTACCAACATGGCCGCCACAACATGCCACCACAAACAGCTCAACATGGTAGAAACTGGGTTTTAGTGGACAATGATGGTGTGAAGGATAAAGGAAGAGAGAGCTTGAGTGATCGAGAAAACCCAATCTTGTATTTAATCTCCATTTCGCCTGCACAAACGTTATGCACAATAGCATGGTCTTGAGGTTGTGTGAACACAATGTGTGGTAACAGATGACCCAATACTCAAGTGCACGTACATACTTAGGGGAAAGTCTACGAACTTGCTTCATTTGAACCCATTTGAGGTGTTTTAACAATGTAATTCTTCCTAACAGATAACATTTCCATGTCGTGACAATAGGAGTCCTGTGTGGAGTACAATGATGGGCTTACGATGCATTTTCCAGAGCCGCATGGACAGACTGAATTAAAATGCTGTGTATGATTATGACTGAGAAACACGGGGCCTAATGGGCAGCATGTGGTAATAATCCTAACAGTTTTTGATGAGGATCCCAGCTGATCTGTGGTAATATGTATTTCAGGGGAGACGCCATGAGAACAGACCCTTTCTCCTTATACCATTTGCCGCTCGTCCACTCTTTCCTCTCTCTCTTTGCCCCCGGTGGGAGTGCAGAGGATATGAATGGACCAGGGCCCGAGGCTTCTTCCCAGGAACTACTTTATGTGGTGATGTCATTACTGTGGAAGGAGACGGAGGGAGCATCCATCGTTTTTGGAGGTGTGTTAAATGAGGCATACTGCTGTAAGGCAGCACCTTGTCTACTATACCTGTGGTGGCTACTCTATTTGGGCCCTAAAGAATGTTATTATTCATGCTGAGCATAATACATGATTCATCAGCCAAAGAGGGACGACTATGTGAATAACGCAAGGATTCATGTATACTGGTAAAGATTAGAGACATGATATTAAAATAAACAATCACGACATCTCATGAAAAGAAGACAATCCTAAGTAAATGCATCAAAAAGCCAAGTTTTACACATCGTTACTGCCCTCAGAAGCTATTTACAACCAGGCTTGTTTATTTTGTTACAGTAGGTACAGTATAAATCATCATAAATAATTTGATTTGATTGGTAAACAAATCCATCTTACGAACTCTCAGTCAGCCTGTTGCGGTGCAAAGGTGATGAACGAGGCTGGGAAGTAGTCGCTGTCAACACAATATTATTCTTCTTGTCTTAACGTTCAGTTAAACAGAGAGAAATGCACACAACACAAGAGCAGTAAAGCACAACTAACAACGAATGGCCAAGGGTCTATATAAGAGAAGTGACGGGGAGATGAGGTGCGCTGTGCAAAATCAGGGTGCGTTGTTTCATGTCACCCTGAAATATCAGGGTGGTGCGTTTCAAACTGGTGGTTTAGTTGACTCCGATTGTCAGAGAGGAGCAGGAAGAGGACACATGACACAGACTAATGTTTGATTAACCATGTTGACTTGATATACAGCTATAGTAAACACATCAAAGCTGTAACTGGTGGGTAGGCTTATTAGACATATTGAAGGAAGATGCGGAATGTGGAAGAGTTGCAGACTCCTTTATTTTACCAGGCAAGTTAACTGAGAATATTTTCTCACTTTCAGCTACAGCCTGAAGAGAACGGGGGGGAGAGGGGAATGAATAAGCCAATTGAGAGATAGGGATGATTAGGTTGCCATGGGATCTTTAGTGACCACAGAGAGTTACATGTAGGACACATGTTTAACATCCCATCCAAAAGACAGCATTGGATATTATCTTTAGACCAAAGTGAAGAGTGCCCCCTACTGGCCCTCCAACACCACTTCCAGCAGCACTGGTCTCCCATCCAGGGACTAACCAGGCCTGACCCTCCTTAGCTTTAGAAGCAAACCAGCAGTGCAATACAGGGCCCTATGCTGCTGGCACAACCTGACTTGAGCATACAGAAGAGAGATCCACTAGTCACTGAATGCTAAGGCTATGGAACTAAGTCGCTAAGCTAAGTCGCTTTTCCAACCAGAGGAATTTTTGCAGTTCCTAGAACATAACGTTCCTATAACCCTTTTTATTTTGTGTTCCGACAGGAGAAATTTGGGGATAATTTAGTTCCTAGCAACGCAGTTCCTCTAACTCTTTCAGCTCCTACATCAAAGCAGGGTCTTTCCCTTTTCCCTTTTCCCAGGTGAGAGGGAAAAACCTCTCACCTGGGAAAAAACTTTGATTGGTCCAAAGTTTGCTTATTACGCTCTGCTCGTCCATCATCTTACATATTCGTATTCTGTGTTTCTCTGTTAAGTACTCAATTTCTATGGCTCCAGACTAGATTTTATACGCCGCCGTTATCGACAAATCAACACAACATTTTTTTTAAAATTGTATTGGATGTCATTTTCAGCCCCCTAATCTGAACAAATAAACAGCAAGCCACTGAAGGAACCCAGCACTACTTGAGCTGAAAACAACCAGATCATCCACATACATAAGATGATTTACACACTCTCCAATCATACACCCAGTGTTACAAAAACATTCAACTGTGAAATGTGAAATGTTGTATGTGACGCTACGCTAAAGTCCAGTGACGTTGCTATAAAAGACAGTTGCGGTGCTTGTGTCAGTCCATTATACCTCCTACCAGTTCCTATGGCCACTTGGCCACTGTGAATGCAAATAGCAAAACCATTTTTTGGGGGAGAGTAGTTAGTAGAACTGTTTAGAAGTGGAATGTTCCTATAAGGGAGTTCCTGTAACTACTTGGTCGGAAAGCGGCTTAAGTCTTGCATACAAATATTGTCCCATTTCTTTCAAATTTATCTTCCCCTTTTCCCCAATGACACACACACCCAAACACCCACACACCCACACACCCACACACCCACACACACACACACACACACACACACACACACACACACACACACACACACACACACACACACACACACACACACCCACACCCACACCCACACCCACACACACACACACACACACACACACACACACACACACACACACACACACACACACACACACACACACACACACACACACACACACACACACACACACACACACACACACACGCGCGCACACACACACACACAGATATACTGTACACTAAGCGGTGTGAGAGGTGGGGATATGTTTTAGCAACTGTGGCCTATTCTAGATAGCATTTCCAATCAATATCCTGACTGTTTCTTTCTCTCTATAACTTCTACTGAGGTAACCCGGCTGCATTTGACTGAGGAGGACGACTTCTGTGGACAGACTGAAGCCATGTGTTGGTTGTGATATCAGACTGGAATTACAGGGAGAGGACATAAGTCCTGTGAGCCCCTAATACCCTAAGCATTTAACTGTGTACTACAGGGATGGTCGGTTTCTACAGCTCTGGATCATATAGGCTGCTACACAGTAATCTGTGCAGAGAATGAGTCTGAGGGACTTAGTGACTGGAGCAGTAAAGTCTCAGGAGACAACATGGCCATGACAGCAGGAGATCAGAGCATGCAGTTACTGGGGTGATTGATTGAAGACCCACGGATTGAAGACCCACGGATGGAGTATACACACCAGCCGTCTGCCAGTACGACCACGAAGTGAGGCACTGATGAAGCAATGTTGACCATTATTGGCTCTCAGAGTTGATTCTTCGGTTGCTAACAGGCCTTGATGTATTATGGCTGGGAGTGGGAAGTATGGGAAATTGGCTCCAGGTGAAAGGAGGGTTTGTGGCCTTGATATAACTGAACTTGGCAACATGTAATTACAAATGCTGACAGCCTCTCAGGTGCATACCGTACCGTAGCATATGTTGGGATGTTTCTTCATGACAAATATACAGCAGTCTGATTGAAATTCTAAAGAAAGCCTTAATGTTATCCTGACTTTACTCGAATAAAAACAGACTTATGCAAAGGTCTTTCTAAACCCATTTAACCCGTTGGTTTTTAGTAAGGATCTTACTGTACGAGGACCAAAATGTACAGTATATGACACATGTAAGTTTGTACTGCATTATCTAAAACAAGCTGAAGACATGTTTTACTCTCACGAAAGACTGAGAAGAAACAAACAAAAACTAAGACAAGACAATGAAATACCACAATTTATGAAAACCAACTTGTGTATATCTTCTTCCACGTGCAGTGTTACTGAATTGAATGTTTCCTGTTCGCGGGGTTCTATTACACCAAGGACACAAGTCTCAAAGGCTTTGAACCGACCTCATAGGGGACTGTTGCAAAGAGCCGTGTCTGCGAATTCGATTTATGAACACACATTGTTGTGAAGAATTCTGCCAACGTTCTGAAACGCCTCTCTAATTCACAGTATATTCCTGGCTACTAACGGTCAAAGTCTCTCTGATGACCCCAATGACAAGGTCAATATCCTGTCAATGACGCTTGAAGGCAGTTAGTTTGAACATCACAAGGGGTTGCTGAAAACTGCTGAGATAAGGCATGCAGTCACAGTTATTGAGACTGCTGGTATAACACAAAGCCTTCTGAAATACTCTATAGAGCACAATGAAATCTAAGGAACCAACAACAATATAACTACAAAATACAGATTTAGAAGGACAGTGTCTAATATTTTCTTTAGAGTAACTAAATATTATAAAGCAGTAACTCAATATTATTAAGCAATATTACAAAGCATTCTGTATATATTTCACCTGACATCCTACTCTTACAGAAGTTATGGACAGACAAATAAAAGAGTACAACTAATTGCTCAGTTCCAAACCCTCTATCATTTTACAGGAAATCCCTAGACAGCTCAGCACTGTGACAAATAATTGCCTTCATGAGTGAAACTTGTCCGAACGTACAGGAAGGCGCTTTTCCCTATGTATCATGGGGCCACATAATATTTCATAATGTTTATAATACTGTCTGGAAGCTTCAGTGATCAGATGTATCCCAGTGCTTATAATAGGTCTTAATCTAAACAGGGGCAGAAAGACAAATTAAGGATTCTGAGTAAATATTTGGATTGGTTATATGTATGGATGATATTTTGTAGTTGTCCAAATTGTAATTTTTCTTTTGCCATTGCCAGGAGTCAAGTCAGAACTGGAGTTTCATTGTTTTAAAGTTGCATACACAAGTTGCAAAATGCTTTTGTTTTGGCCCCTTAACAATGCAGTAAACAGTTTTTAATTCACTAAGAGATGGATGCTGGTCCAACAAATGTTTTAATAAGAATGAAATTGCACTACAGTCTACGTCATGATAGTCATGTGTTAGAGCCTGACTATGGGTTCTTCTCTGACTTTCCCCGGGCCTCCTGAACGAGACAGCGCAAATTGGCTTAGCGCTGCCCGGGATTTGGGTTAGATAAAATAGATTATCTATCCTGCCACTTAGCTCTCCAGCAACTCCTTGTATCCAGTTTCAGCGCCTGTGGGTTCAATCGTGGAAGTCTAGTTGGTGAACGCAATCATCTCATGCATGTTCAAACTAAAGGCTCTCTTGTTGGATTAGCAATGCGGAAAGAAGCGGCGTCAAAATAAAAACACCTAACACAGGATATGCTACACAGCTCCATAGAATCAATGACTAACAACATACAACCAGGAACTTAAATGAGACACTAATGAGTAATCTAAAACAGCTGTGAGTAGTTGCCTGACAAATAAAGGTGATCTATTGGTTAAACAAAACATGTTACAGTCATGTGATTAAGAGTGCAGGAAAACAGATACCAGACACAAAATAGAGTCGAAATTACTGACACAGTTCAGCCAGGAGGGGGAGACGTCATACCTTTCTTATTTATAAATTTACACTTCACCTGCTTCACTGCTTCATCATGTGCAATGATCATAGACCGTATATATTACTGGACGTAGCATCCGGTTCAGCAAAGTGCGGAAGTGCCTTAAACCTGCATTCTATCTGAATTCCAGCTGGGGGCGACACGTGTGGTTGCAAAAGAGTATAATTGGTGCAAATTTCTACATTTGTGGTCTTATTGCTACTCAGCAAAAAACACACAGACCAAGAAGTCCACATATAATATGACAAAAATCCAACATACTAAATGTTACTAAAACATACAAAATCATACAAAAAAAATTGTTTTGTTCCAGCATTATTAACACATGCTGCCTTACATCATTCAAGTAACGTAAAAAAGCAACATTTCAGAAATGTAAAATTAAATGTAAAAAAAATCATAAGTAGAATCCCATGATTAAATACTTAGTAGAGTCACTTTTTACTTAAATTACAGCCCTCAGTCTATTTGGATGTCTCTAATTAGCTTTGCAAACCTACTGTAGATTGGGAATATTGGCTCACTCATTCTTCCTTGTAGAATTGTTCAAGTTCAGTCAAATGTCACAGTGAGTGGCGATTTACTGCTGCCTTTAAGTCCACCCACAGATTTTTAACTGGATTTAGGTCAGGGCACTGATTTGGCCAATCAAGGACATTCACCTTCCTACCCTTAAGCCACTGCCTAATTTTTTTGGCAGTGTGCTTAGGGTTGTCATACTGGAAGTTGAACCACCTGCCCATCTTCAGCTGTAGAGGGCTGCAGGTTTTCCTCAGAAATGTGGGTGTACTTGGCAGCATCCATTTTCCCTTCACTCCTGACCAATTAATTGCCCAGTCCCCACTGAAGAAAAACACCCACAAAACATGTTGCCACCACCAAGCTTTTCAGTAAGTATTGTGTTACTGTATGGGGCTGATCACTTATCCAAACCAGGTATTTCACTAATTACATTTTTATAATTGTTCCGAATTTTGTAAATGTTATTCTCACTTTAATGTCGAGGGTTATAATACAGCTGGTAAGTTAGATTTAATTTATTTAAATTTCCACGGTGTAGTGCGACAAAAGGTAAGGATTGTGACAGGGTATGATGATTTTTATAGGCACTGTGTGTAACATTATAACCTCAGTAAGTGGCAGCTTGTTGTGTGTTTGACAAACGGATCTATTATGATTGGTATTATTATTCGGAATGTGTGGAATCGTCCCAATCTGACCATCAAATAGGCCAGGCTGGCTTAGTTAAATAAACAACTGTAAAATGCTTGCATTCTGATTATTTAATTAATAAACACATTAGGTCACACACAGAACGTGCTCTGCAGGAACTGAAAGGGGCATTCTTTCCCAGACTCGTTGAAGAATGCATCACCAAACTGATTGAAACAATAAACCTTGAGCCCTCGACAGCTTGCAGATCAATCATAGTAAAGATTTTCTCTCTTAAAATGCTCAGTTATTTTATTTCGCATAGTTTCCAGAGGGTGCAAGTCCTTTATCTGAATTATATGAATAAAATAGAATGGGATACTTGAACTTGACAAATATTCACCTACAGGCGCCAAGGACAGGTTAGCCTGTAAACACACTATTTAATAAGATGCCCTTCACCAACACATTGTTTGTCATTGGTTTAGTGAACACACTTGGCCTTCACTTTGCTTTGCTGTTATCGGTGTTGTAGAGGTGTTGACCCAGCTCTACTCTCTCAGGGCGTGACACTCACAGAGCTGTGTGTACACTAGTGCTGCTACTCTTGTAAGCATGCTTCCCAAAGCTGGTAATTTTCCCTCCATTTGTGTGATAACACCATGAAAAAGAAACAGTGAAAAGGCTGGGTAAGTGAAAGAAAATACCATTTTTATTGACAAGGTAACAACATGTCTGTCATCTGATCTGAACGACATCTTCATATATATAAGGCACACCTGTGCAATAATCATGCTGTCTAATCAGCATCTTGATATGCCACACCTGTGAGGTGGATGGAGTATCTCTTCGAAGGTGAAGTGCTCACTACCACAGATTTAGACAGATCTGTGAACAGTATTTGGAAGAAATCGTTTTTTTGTGTACATAGAAACGGTCTTAGATCTTTGAGTTAAGCTCATGATAAATGGGGGCAAAAACAAAAGTGTTTCGTTTATATTTGTTTAGTGTATATTTTATAAATAGATTTTACCAGTAATTGACATATATTTTATACCTCTACTTGTAATCACATACTGTATACTGTATATGGTCATATATTCGATTCCCGTATGTGCAAGCACATGAATTGTGCACATGAATAAAGATCCTATTCATTTGAAGACATGTTCACGTGCATCTTTGATAAATCTCTTGCGAGTGACTTTTTGTTTCTTTTTTCCGCTGAATGTGGATACAGGAAAAGGCAGAGTTTGTTTATTGCAGTGAGGCACACACTGTGTGTGTGTGTGTGTGTGTGTGTTTGTGAAGCGATTCAGCTGATGTAAGCAAGTGAAGGAGCGAGACAGCAAGAAAGAGAGATATACACGCAAGAAGAAAACAACAGGAAGTGACCACTGTGCCCTAAGTGGCTCTTTCTTTGTTTGCCTTGAACCAATACGAACACATCTTGAAGTGCTTAAATCTCATCAAGGCTGTTTTATTTGTGTTGCCGCTCCCTTAGAAGTGGCATGCTGTCTCAGCCTTAACCGTATATTTTCCACCCATACATCATAAAGAACCGCCTGATGCCTGCGAAAACCCAATTAGTGCTGAGCTCACTCCACTGATTTCCATTGGCTATGAGGGGGTGGTCTGTACAGCAGGACAGAGGGGGTCTGCCGCCCTGGTTTTATGGCGCCCCCTGCTGGAGGTGCTAAATAGAACAAAATGAGTGAACCTGGCATTTGTGTGTTTGTATGAATGTGCGATTGTGTGTGTAGTGTCCCAACATGTCTGTTTAATTTATGAGTGTGTATAAATGTGTGCATTCGAGGTCAATAAGTCTTCTTGGCAGTGAGGTCTAAGAGAACCTGTGGATTGGTTACGGAGCATCACCAAAACATTAACGCTCACAGCCACAAGCGAGAAATGAGACGCTCACAGGTTTACAGGCAACCAAGTGCTCATGAAACAACAGAGGATGCATTTTTATTGGAATCGCAGCAGTAGCCAGCGGCCTCCTAGACTCTTTCCTCTAATAGCTGAAGCTGAAACGTCTGCATGGAACAGGCCATTAACACGGGGCCAGGACGTGCGGCCAGCTGACTGAATCAGAGCAGTGGCTCTACAAGGTCCCCGCTGTGTCATCCCCCACATTCCCATTACAAAGCCACTGTTTGGCCGTATATCTACAGCCATCTGGAGCCCAGCTCCCACACTGACACACAGGCTCCTCGCCGGCTCTGACCTAAGTAGTGCAGCCAAAATGCAGGGCCGTTGTGCAGTATATCACTGCACTCAGAGTGGTCGGTAGGGGAGCATTATATGGTTTTGTGTTGCAGTTCTTCTGGGGTCTGGAGCTTCGATCCAGGGTGACATGGAAGGATTTGTAATTGTGAGCAAAATATGTAAATGTCATTATTAAAGGACCTTTGAAAGCTTAGCAGGTCTAAGTCTAAGTCTAAACTCTTGTTGACTAGGAGTATTGGTCTGCTTTTGGCCTACACTATTTGATGGACACGGATTTGTCTTTGGACACGGAGGCAGCTTTTTTGCATATTTTGGAAACATCAGCACTGTATTTCACTTTGAAAGACTACAACCAATTGTCTCATATTTTCCATAAGAAAACAGGTGCCGTTCCTGGACACCTACCAAAATAAATCCACGAGGTGGAATTTTGCATTAAAGGCTACAGAAGATGGGATTAGGTTTTCCGTCCTCTCACACCTGTCTGTTGGGACACAGAACACGACTAATCCAACCGTCAAGCTCTTGTAAAGCCATGTTTAACAGACAAAATTAGTACCTTGCAGGATGATGTGTCAGTGCAGCTGGAACATTAGAAAAATGGCAGGAATACAGTACATACACTTAATAGCCAAAGGTGTGTGGACACCTGACCATTACACACTTTTGGACATCCCAATCCAAAACCAGGGGCATTAATATGGAGTTAATTCCCTTTGTAGCTGTAACAGCTGCCACTCCTCTGGGAAGGCTTTCCACAAGATGTTGGAGTGTGTCTGTTGGAATCTGTGCCCGTTCAGCAAAAAGAGCATTTGAGGTCAGACACAGACTTTGGACGAGTAGGCCTGGCTCGCAAACATTATTCCAAAGCCTCCCAAAGGTGTTCAATGGGGTTGAGGTCAGGGCTCTGTGCAGCCCAATCGAGTCGAAACGGTTGCCACAGTTTTGGAAGCACCTAATCTAAAATGTCTTTGTGTCCGGAAGATGACCCTTGACCTGAACTAAGGGGTGAGGATGACAGGTTATACAGTGTATCACCTCATACCGTGGTCTGTTCTTAGAATTATAACATCCCTCACTTAGCAGCTTCACTGTAAAAAATCTCTGTATTAAAGAAGAGTAAAAGGTACTGGTACCTTTTCTATTATTTTTTACGGACATTTCTTTCAAGATAATAACTGAAAATACTTTATAAACACAATAGACTTCCGTTTACATGCTGTAACGTCCAGCCAGTGAGGGCTGGCGTTAACAGTGAACTGAGAATATGGACTCATTATATTTTTGATTATTTCATGCATTATGTGTGCCAATGCTTTGCATTGTAGTTTTGAGTTGTTTATGTGGTATGTCCCGTTAAAGGACAATTCCGGCGCAAAATGAACCTAGGGGTGAATAACACATGGGAACCCAAGTGGACCATTCCCTAGGACATGTTTTCATGCTAATCGAATGTGCCCAGTTTTATAATTACCTTATAATGCTAGTTGTGAGGGCATGGATGAAGTAAAAAGAAATCGTTATTTTATACCACTAACAAGGCTAAAAATAGCACCAAACTAAAATCAAACACAACTTGCTCACAGTTCAGCTCACGTAGCACAGCGTTTGTGGTTCAACTGGATGGGTACAAATGGCCCCCTACACGTCCTTCTCTCTCTCTCCCCCAAAGAAAGTATGACTCATGTATGATTCAGGGTAAATAGTCTCCCATCTAATTGCTTAATTTGCCTCCATTTTGACTATTTAAGAACTGTTTTTATCTTCTGTTACAGAAGGTGTCTCTTGTGTGACATCTCTCAAATGCATGGACAACCAATTGGCATTCATTAGTGATGAAGTATGAATAAATTGATTTTCCCTGAAGCACGGTTTGATTGACACAATCAGTATGGTTGACAGTATAATTACTGGGTATGCATTTTGTATTGGAAATGTATTGGAAAAATCTAAATATATTGAAAGTATGAGTAAGGTACCATCAAACGTATTGTATACTGATATTGGTCTGTAAAAAGGTTAGGAAACAGGTAACCACAGAAAACTAAGACAAGGTCCTTCTCAGTATCTGTCCAGGAGTAAAATGTCCTAGAAGTTCCATGAGTAGGGTCTGCCCAGGTAATTAGCATAAAGGGATGACCAGCCAACGTCATAGAAGAAGGTACATTAGGAAGCTTGAGAGACCCGCCCAAGGTCTCGGTAAAAGGAAATAAAAGCAAGAGTCTGTACACATTTTGCTCAGTTCGTACCCCCGGGGCTCAGCTTTATTGATCTGTCATTATATTGATATGTCATTAAAGTCTACTTGGGTTCAGAATCTCTTATAGAGTTTCTCTATTGGCAGGACAGGAGGAAACTGTCGGTTTTTCCCCACCACCCCATCCGAGAGAACGAGAAGATATAGTGCTTTCATGTAAATGTCCCAGAGAATGGAAGGATGAAATGTTCACATCAGTCGATTTGAATGGTTTAGGTCCCGGTAATGGACATCATCGAAAAAGATAGGTCAGTCCTGATGAGGACGCGCCATTCAATGTCAACATCATTTTTGGTAAGCAGTGAATGGTGCAGAGCTAATCAGCATCTCCACATATCGATGATGGAGGAGTGGGAGTACCACTGTAAAGAAAATTTATAAGGAAGGAATTGTGTAATAACATTGTCAAAATGTTGATTTTTGGGTAAATCTTTTCTCCATAATTCCACAGAAGATATGGACATATGGGGTATCATTGGAAAGGTGAGGAGCTGTAGTATGCGAATCAGGTAACTCCTTCAACGGAAAATCATATTTGGCCATTAGGGGGCAGTGCAAAGTCAGGAAATGTTGTAATACCAGTGTCAAAATCTTGATTTTTGTGTTAAATATTTTCTTCAAAATTCCACAGTAGATATGGACATATGGGGTATCAATGGAAATGTGAGGAGCTGTAGTACAGTATGTGAATCAGGTGACACATTTAATGGAAAACCACATTTGGCCATTAGGGGGCAGTGCAAAGTCAGGAACTGCAGAGCCGTATATATAAAGAGTTTGGCCAACTGAAATCATGGGCGCCATATTGGAGACCAACGTCAGATGACTCTACAGTGTAACCGTATGGGGCGAATATGCGATCTTGTAAAAAAATTCTTATTTTCACTATAAACAGGCACATACATGTTATTTTCAATGTTTGTCAATATGTAAATGGCCCTTACGGAAATTTTCCAGTGCATATTTACCTTCAATATCGTAAATGGGACTCTAAAAATGCTCATTGTAGTGAGTGGGCATGTTGCCTAATAAGTCTCTAAGCAGTGTTTACCTTTTTCTCTTCAGTTTCCCGAGTCCTGACGTAACCTTTCGTTGTTCATCCATCGCCGAGGCCAGGTTGAACTTACTCGATGGCAAAAATTGTAACTGTAACTAGTTCTAAAATGTAATGTACTGCATTGTTAGCCTAGTATTATTATTACCAGACATCGATAAACCCTTCCCATATTGTAGCCTAAAAAAACATTAATTTCACATACAGCTCCTTCACTTTTTGCCTTTCTGGTTCACGGGGGAACTTGTGAAATCTTTTCCCAGCTTCCCAGTCTTTCATTGCAGCAAAACATGCAACAGTTGGGCGTGATTTGTCATTTTTTAAATAATTTATTAAAAAAATTCACCATTCCCTGCATTATGTCAATGGGAATCAGCTGAATGTTGGGCTCCAACATGGAGTCCACGAAACACATGAACCCCTCGGAACCAATCGCATAACGGGATAGCTCAGAACACTCAATTCCCTTGTTGGACATACTCTCTCTATATATGGCTCTGAGGAATTGTTGCAATAACATTGTCAAAATCTAGATTGTTGGGTTAAATCTTTTCTCCAACATTCCACAGTAGATTTGGCCAAATATGGTTTCCCGTTGAATATGTCACCTGATTCCACATACTACAGCTCCTCACCTTTCCATTGATACCCCATACGTACTATGGAATTATGGAGAAAATCCAGCTCAATAACTGAAACAGGCATTTTTTAAGATGAAATCAAAACTTAAGGAGAACCGGAGGCGAATGTGGAGCCAAGTTCAGCGTTTTGTCAGTGTGCTGTTTTGGTGTGGCCTCAAGTGTGGAGTAATGAGCGTAACTAGACCTTGCACTCATCGACCAGCCTCCACAGGAGATTCATCAGGCAGGGATCAAAAATCTGGGCTGTGCTATGGGTGTGTTGGGGGGTGAATTACTCTGTTCTTGACCAGATCATGAAGTCCACAGAAATATTAGCAGCAAGCTGAAGACAAGTACTAAGAGGCTTTTTACACTACGATTGATACCGATAGCTTTCAGCAACATTTTCTGAATTCGCTTGTGCCAACGTTAGGGCATGACATAATTGTTGTGTGTAAACTTGCGTCTCTCTCGATTTCCACACGACTTTCGGAGGTATCGCACGAGAGATCCCACCTGGGGCCATGCTAAAAGCCCAGGAGAAATGTGTATTGTGGGGAATTCTTCACCGTAAGTCAATGGGCTGGTTTCTGAGCGCACGCAGCTAAAGACGTCTTGGTCGAATGGCACACCCACAAATGCGCGATTGTGGTCTGGAAACATGACAGTGTAAAGACAAACAGTATCGAAATGAGATCTGAAAATGAGTATGAAAATGTTGCTGAAAACTATCTGTAATAAATATGTCTTTTAAGCAAACCCTGAGGTAACATATCTTCTGAAACACAGTGGCCTTCATATACTAGATCTCCTCCCTTGTCACCTCGCTCTTCTCCCACACATCAGAGAGCCTTCATTCCTCTCAGATCATCTCAGGATATACAGTTAGTTCTGGATTAATTCGACACTGATTCAGGTTTTGATATTTTGTCTGTTTACCAAAACACACAAGCACATATGCCTATTGTCACGCTTGAATGAATAGGAGACAGGCGCAGGTATGCAATAATGTAGTGCTGATTTAATAAGGCCCAAAACACAGGAATACTTCCAGGGAAGAATAACCACAAAAACAGGCGAAACAGACAGATCAACAATCGACAACAAAACAAGCATTCTCTTCCATATAAATAGACCCTGGCAGCTAGTAATCAATCTAACTAAGGACACCTGCATGCGTAACAGAGCATGAAGATGCCTAGAGCACCTAGGCTTCTAAAGCCGGGAAAGCAAAAGTCCCACATAGTAATATAATAGAAAGTAAATATCAATATTCGGGCGAATCAGATCGCCTACATCGCTCCCCCCTATGTGTGGGCGTGACACCTATTAACTTGATAACTCAGGACAGCAGCACTTCTCACAAATACAGATAGGATTGGAAATTAAAAGATTAACTGATATTTAACCACAATCATCTTAGTGGGAAATTAAGAATCAATGTCACCGCTCCATTAGCAACAACTGCAATGTTTAATTTTAAATGAATGTAGCCTCCTGGCAGTCTGGCACACAACATGTGTGCTCAGAATTTTCATGGGTGCTCGAGCTCCGGAGCACGCACGATATCGGTGCCTATGTTGCCTTCATAGAAAAAGAATGGATAGAAAGGCCATTGAGTGTCACAATGTCTGTAGACTCTGTCCTTGTTCTGTGTCACTACAGGGTGTTTTCTCCCCTATGTGTTTTGTTCTGGTTTGGTTTCCCGCTCTTTGTATCACATGATCCCGTCACATGTTTTTGTCAGCCTATCAGTTCTGTTGTTTAGTCCACACCTGCACCTCCTTCCCTCATTAGTATGGTATTTAGTTCTGAGTGTTTGTGAGTCCTGTGTGGTTCTTTGTTCTTGTCAAGTTCTTCCTTGTTGTTTGGAAATAAATACATGTTGAGTGAAGACGCGCCTGCCTCCTAATATTTGGAACGTGACATTGAGCTGCTTTGCGTCGTCATTGGATTAGTACACAACAAAATTGTGATTGTTGTTAGTTGTCACGGTGACAACACGCAAATCGGTTTAATATAAAGTAGGCCGCTAGATCTTTGCAATGGAATGGTACACGTAAAAATGGCTGCCGCTCTGACCATTCTGCTACATTGATTTGAATTGGAATGGCATTTCTAATCATTCCATTTCTATGGTTGCCTTATAATAACATAACGACTGTTGAAATGAATTCCTGAAGTCAAAGAGTATAATGATCAATAGACTAATAGCTGAAATTATGTCATTCTGAATAGGCTTTGACATACATGTAAATGTAGTAGCTGATGCTAGTTGCTCTACTATGGCGTTATCAAACTCGGCGAAAGCATGCACTAGCTAGCTCCACAAAGTTCCCCTTGTTGCCTGAGCTGCTAGCTGACTGTCTATGTAGCTGACTCGTTGTGTGTTTGAGGCATGTGATTGGTGAGAAGCCTGGTTCAACTTGGCTTCCCTTGTTTTTTTCTTTATGATGTATTGAAAATTTAATGTTGAGCTCGGTCAAACCTAGCTTCAATCTGATTGGCTGAAAATGTTAATTTTGTTCTCTAAGGAGGCCAGGAAAAGCTAGCCTCCTTTGAGCGTTTCTAGCATTTTACTGCATTACTTCCCACTCAGTGTTGCCAACTATTTTAAATGGAAAGTAGCTAAAGCCTGCTCAAAAAGTCTCCAAATGTTGCTAGATGATGTTATAAGCTAATGAACATATTTGTGACATCATCACGTCCACTGAAATAAGATTTTGCACACAACAGAAACAGGAATGAACAGCTGTTTAAAAATCTTTTGCGATTAATTGCTTGAAAATAATAAACGGTCAAATTAAACTCTTTAAATTTAAAACAAAAGGGAGCAAATAATAAAGATTACTGATAGGTCCTTGACAATGCTGTTTCCCCTCCTCAAATAGTCCTGAATAGACTAGACAGAGAGAGAGATGTGCCTCCAAGTCCGGGCAGGAAAGCCAATGCAGACTGTGAATTATTTTTGTGCAGTGATTTATTTTAGAAAAGGCCTGGACGTCCACAAAAGACAACAGTGGTGGATGATCGTAGCATCCTTTCCATGGTAAAGAAACAACACTTAGAACTTTTAGAACACTCTTCACAAGGTAGGCATATAATTAAGTCCACCATAAAGAGAAGACTTTACAAGAGCAAATATAGAGTGTTCACCACAAAGTGCAAACCATTCATTAGCCTCACGAATAGAATGGCCAGATTAGACTTTGCCAGACAACTTTTACTAAAGTCAGTCCAGTTCTGGAACAGCATTCTTTTGACCGATGAAAGTAAGTTCAACCTGTTCCAGAAAGTTGGGAAGAAAAAAGAATGCAGAAGGCTTGGAACGGCTCATGATCCGAAGCATACCATGTCATCTGTATAACACAAAGGAGGGAGTGTGACAGCATGGGTTTTTTTAAGGTAAAGAAGTGGAATATTCTGCAAGGGCCGAGTCAATCACCTGATCTCAACCCGATCAAGCATGCTTTTCAATTGCTGAAGACAAATCTTAGGGCAGAAAGACCCACGATCAAACAACAACTGAAGACAGCTGCAGTAAAGGCCTGGCAAAGCATTACCAAAGAGGAAACCCAGCGTTTGGTGAAGTCCATACATTCTAGACTTCAAGCAGACATTGGCTGCAAAATGAGTATGAAAATGTTGCTGAAAGCTATCGGTATCTATCAGTATCTCTCGGGAATGTAAAAAAGCCCTATAAGGCTCAGAGTGAGAGGACATCCAACCCCTCTAGAAGCACAATGCAAGAGATTTACTGTCCAGTTTAAAATGTGGCAATGGATTGCTCCATTGTGCTCACATGGTGCTGTTAAAGATATATAAGAACAAAACAGAGTGGAAGACAACTGGATATATATATTTCAGATGTGTCAGCCACAAGGTGGTTTGTGGAACTATGGACGATATTTCCTTTTTTGGTATCACAGGACTAGGAAATCCTAGCTAAAAGAGCAGATATCTGTGTGGGGCTTTAACTGTACGTACACACCGCCACAGACTTGAGCTTCCAAAGAAGCTCTGGACGCCCTGTCAAGGACGCTTGTCAAAAAAGTATAGGGAAGCTTTAGACGCTTTGGGCGGTTTGGCCGCTCTGACGTGGTATGATCAGACTGTAAAAAATAGGGCAGGACTAGCATACGTAGCCTTAAATATATTGTGAGCAAATGAATTGCATTCCCGCTTAAATCGAGGGAACATATTTCCAATAAGAGTTTAACTAATCCTCATATGTGTATCACTGGATCATTATGGATCATCGGGAAGTTGTTGTGTTTGGTGCTGCTTTATTGAATTTGCGGAGAAGACGTTGACGTCGGACTCGGAGAGTTGGGTTCATGACACACTATAGGACCGTCATCAAAGGACATCTATATTTCGATTGGTTGCTGGTCGTTAGCCGCTGAACCGCGTCATAGCTCATTACCATAAAGTTGAACAAACTTCAACTTCTCTGCTTGACGCTCTGGTCGCTCAAAACGCCCAAAACGCGACGCCGACTGATTTTGCCGGTCCTTGCAGCTGAGAGAAGCTGGCTTCCATTGAAAATGAATCAGTTCTGGTATCTTTGGAAGCTCAAGTCTGTGGCGGTGTGTACGTACAGTAACAGTATAGAGCTCAAAGTTCTAAATAAGATGATCAGCTGCTGTCAGCCATTGTAGTGATTTGACAAAATTAACTTTTTCGAAGCAACTTAACAGCCATACTCCTAGTAGTATGATTATGTAAATGTAAAATATGTCTTTTGAGCACAACCTGAGGTAACATAGCGCAACCTGAGGTAAACCCAAGCAACCATGAGTTTTTATAAGGTAAAAAAGTGGAATATTCTGCAATGGCCGAGTCAATCACCTGATCTCAACCCGGTCAAGCATGCTTTTCAATTGCTGAAGAGAAATCTTAGGGCAGAAAGACCCACAATCAAACAACAGTTGAAGACAGCTGCAGTAAAGGCCTGGCAAAGCATCACCAAAGAGGAAACCCATGGGTTTGGTGAAGTTCATACATTTTAGACTTCAAGCAGACATTGGCTGCAAACGATTCTCGACAAAGAATAAAAAATTAACATTTTATTTATGATTGTGTTAATTTCGTCCAATTACATTTGAGCTCCTGAAATAAAGGGTATGTGTATGAAAATGGCTTCAATGTTCATTCCCTTGAATTAAAGGTGAAAGTCCACACTTATATTGCATCTCGTTGTTTCGTTTCAATACCAATGTGGTGGCGTACAAAGCCAAAATTATGACAATTGTGTCAGTGTCCAAATATTTCCAGACCTTAACTGTATGATCAACTTAAACATACCTAAACTGCATTGGTCTCCCAGTAGGTTAAATAAGGTTTTCCGGTACTGTGTTAAGAAAGTGATGATGACGACACAGTCCACTTACTGTAGCTAGCTCCTGAGTTGACTTGAACCCACTCTAATAGGGTCATGACAGGGCAGGTTTTACTGCGTGTGCAGTACAGTATGGCAGCTCTTTAACACTAATGAAGGATTAAAATATATTGAAACTCAATATAGTATACCAAAATAAAGAAAATCCTGATACTAAGTTACAATATTTGAATGCATCTTTCATAACATAAATACTGTTTGCTTAGACAAAAAATTGATGGCAATAAATGTTAACATCATTTAATGGTTGATTTGTGGTTGCTGGTTGTTAATGTGCTCGTATAAATTCCTCAAATATTCACCTCAGAATCCATAGTGAAAAATGTCCTAGGAGGGATCCAAACGTAAAAACAGCTGCTTTAAAAAAATATGTATGGTGTATGTAATGTGATCTGATTCTGAAAATGTCTAGTGCAAAACAAAACTAAATTCTCACAGGTGTCCATATGTCAGTATATAATTCAAAAATAGAATATGTGTAACAATAACGCTTGCAGACCCGCCATATTCTCTTTCTGCATGTTTAGCTTTTCTTCTGGATGGGGCTTTTTCCTGTTCTGAATGACAGATCTCAGGAAACACTAAACAGTAAATCTATGGCCAAGCAGAGGAAATGGCACTGTAACATTACTGCAACATTTAATCAATTTTCCATCTCTGACGCAATTTATGTACGACTGCTGGAAGGCCATGAATCAAGCAGCAAATAATGTTAATCTGACAATGAATAGCTTGCATCTCACTGGGATTATAGACATAAATTAGTGGGTATGACAAGACAAGAATTTAGAATATCCAAGATATTATAAACAAGATTAAAACATGGAATAATTATTGTAGTCCCCAGGGCTTCATTGAATTTAAAGCCCCCAAATGTGTGACATCTGAATGGTGTATTCTAAACAAAATCTCATCACATCAATACATTTTTACACTTTGTGTGAATATAGACCCCAGAGGAACAGTTTGGTTTAATAGTATGGAATTAACGGCCCCGCTTTGAAAACAATTCCTTTTTACATTTCATTACTATTTTATTTTACATCCTTATTTCACTCCGAAATTAGTTCCATGGCCACCAGCTCTGTTGTATGTTGTCTTTCAAACAATGTTTAATGTGAATTATTCATATAACCTTCTTTCAAGCACAGACGCCGGCTGATTCAATTATCAGAATTTATCATCCGCGACAAAGTTGTGGTTGTTTCACCTTGCTCAGTCACTCTGGATAATCGCGTCTGCTAAATGACTAAAATGTACAGTACATACAGGCATGGTGGCCTAGTGAATAGCACTGTTGCCTCACAGCAAGAAGGTTCTGGGTTCGAACCCCGGTCGTCCCGGGCCTTTCTGTGTGAAGTTTGCATGTTCTCCCTGTGTCTGCGTGTGTTTCCTCTGGGTGCTCTGGTTTCCCCCACCATCAAAAACATTCAGGTTAGGTTTGGGACTACAGATGGAAATCAGCATCTATACTATAATCTGGCTCATTTACAGTCTGTACAGACATATTTTTCACACCTATAGTTCGGTTATTTAGTAAGCTGAACAGGAGTTAATTATGCCCCACAAAACCCTACAACCTACACAGGTGACAGATGTCAAAGTATTCCAGCACTCTTCTCCGTTTCCCACCTCTGTGACCTTGGAGCTGCAGGACACACTATTGTTTGTCCATCCATTCCTAATCCAAACTCCTCCAGCCCTCCAGCCACATTGAGGGTGGGTATCAGGAAAAGCAGCCAGATACAAGTGTGGCTTTTCCAGTTCTGAGCCCATGAGCCCTGTGACCTGTGACCAAACAGCCTGTGAGGGCCATAAATCCACAGCTATTCAATCCAGGAAATGCACACTGTGTGAACTTCCCATGACAAAGTCAAGACCACCCTGACAACCCCTCTAAACGAACTATAATTTTTCGCCAGCAAACACTGGTGTCCCTGTAGGGAGGGTTTAACGTTCAGGATGGATAACATTTACATTTTAGTCATTTGCAGAACGCTCTTTTCAGTACAGAGACACACCCCTGGAGCAACTTCGGGTTAAGTGCCTTGCTCAAGGACAGAATTACTGTGCCAGTGATTGAACCGGCAACCTTTCAACTACAAGTCTGACTCCCAAACCATTGAGCCATCTGATGCAAGGAGGCTCAAGGTCAGATCAGATCCTCAGCTACAATTGAAAGAATGTCTCCAATTGACTGTAGGCTATGTTTAAAAACTTGAACATTAATACATTTAGTTTTCCACATCTTCACTTTTACCAGTCCGATTTGAAATTGTGGCCACTGCTGTGATTTCAATTTGGCTTACGGATTTCTGCCATACTATCATACTGAAAAGATTTACTGTAAAGATGGCTTAAGTAATGTTTTACACTATATTTTCATTTTCAAGTATCGTAAGTGCCAAATGGAATCTGATAGTGGCTGCTTTTAACCCAACAAGTGGTTATATGTTAGGGAGAGAAGAGAGTAATGTGATGTCAATAGCAGGCTATTACTCAGATCACATAAGAAACAAATCAGACTGTTCTCTTCATTCAATATGCAGTATATAAACTAAAATATGTGGACAACTGATCATCTCACCCATATGAGATTGTTGGACATCCCATTCCAAATCCAAGGTAATTAACATGGAGTTGCTATGACAGCCGCCACTCTTCTGGGAAGGCTTTCCACAAAATTTCCAAAAGAGGATTTTTGATGTCAGGCACTGAGGGTGGACGAGAAGGCCTGTCTCCCAATCACCGTTCCAATTCATCCCAAAGGTGTTCAATAGGGTTGAGGTCAGGGCTCTGTACACACCAAACTCATTGAACCATGTATTTCACGTTGTCCACAGGGGCACAGTCATTCTGGAATAGAAAGAGGCCTTCCCCAAAATTGTCCTACGCAATTGTCTAAAATGTATTTGTATCCTGTAGCATAACCCTTCCCTGGAAATAAGGGGCCTAGGCCAAACCATGAAAAACAGCCCGGACCATTATCCCTCCTCCACCATTAGTAGGGGCATCCACATTCTTTTGACTAAAATAGTGTAATTTCATATTGACCCTGTCAGAGATCCATGCACCCAGTAAGCATTGTCACATAGTACCTGGTACGTGAACACACACATTGGTTTCATGTTACATACTGGCAAAACTGTGGATGGCCACAAAATTTATTAAATAGCATCCAAGTAGCATCCAGGACTGTCATGGTGTCCATTTGGATTTCAAGCAAATTCAATTTGCAGAACTTTCTTGAAAATCATTGAATAAGACCAGAAATGAATTTAAGAGAGTTGTTATGGAAAAGATACAATTAAGTTACACAGCTGAATATGATTCGTTTTAGATTTATTAACCATGAAGTCACCCCCATAAGAGAGCTAAACATAAGCTAAACATTTTTTTCATTTGCGACATCCTAAAAGTTATTTGAATACCTTTATTGATCTTACAAATCTAAATTTAACAAAGAAATTGTCTAAACAATTCTTCATTTTGAAAAATCTGTTGATAGAACACCAAATTACTTAAATACATATTGTGTGTAAGTGCACACACAAGCAAAAAAGAAAAATGTCATTGGGCTTATTAAAGTGGCCATAACTGACCTTTTTATAAACACAATGTACAGCAGTCTCATAAGATTTTCATATGAGCTCTTGAAGTAATGTTTTCATATGAGCCAGATTTAAGGCTGCAGACATTTAGTAATTATAAAGAATAGTTGTATTTGTGGTTATAGCACATTAACATCAGTTCTCAGTACTTCATTATGAACAGTGATGAAGGGGAATAACACAGGGAAAGGAAAAAGTGGCAACCAGAAAATCACTTTTCAGTGGCAACCAGAAAATATCCATATTCATGGTTACTGATACACAATGAATGTATCTGACTGCAAGAAATATGAATAAAATCTGATTTTAAGATTCCAGATGCAGTAACTTCCATTGCATCGGAATCTAACCTCTAGTCGAGCTGAGGACCTGGATACTGGTTACTTTTTGGATTCAATAGACAGACAGACAAAAAAGACTTGTATAGTAAAACAGTAATCATTACAAAAAATTTAGAGCAATGTACATTTTATTCAGCAGGCTAGGTCAAAATCTTATTAGCTATGTGCAATTAATCATAGTAGACTGGTTAGTGTGTATTAAATCGAGCTTGAATAACATGATTTCCTGTGTTTAGAAAAAATAATACATTACAAGCCCATCGGACTCAAGCCTTAGGGGCTGATATTATGTTTCTGCATCTGCTTTTCTATTAAGCCTTTCCTGTGCCGGTCCATACATTGAACAAATTTCCAATGAGTGAAATGGTGGGTAACACTTTTGGTATAGTTCATCTGTAGATGCTCTACAAACAGTCTACAAATCAGGAACATACATTTTGACAATTGCATGCCTGTTAAAATTCAACAAAAAAGTGTATGTAATATATCCAAATATGATTCACAAATGATATGGATTATCACTGTATTCACTTGTTATTATTTAAAGAGCATATTACCTGCATATCATGTGTGTAAAACATAAAAAGCATAGTTTTATATTTGATGACAGTAGCATTTATTTTCCCCCAACAAACACACACCACCCTTTAAATAGGAAGTAAAGAATTTCATTACATATATATTAAACTGTAGATCACAAATTAGATATTAAACTGATATTAAAAATATTGAAGTTCACTGCCAGACAAACTCTTTGCTGGTGTGCAAGGCAATAAAGATTATTTCATACATATTTTGGATTAATTTGGTCTAATACTTATCTGACCCAATACAGATAAGTTTTCCCCTAATATTTCAAATGTGGTCTATCTCAGATTCTAAACTTGTTAATTTGTACAAACTTAAATAAAAAAAGAAGGAAGAAAAAGATCACCATTTGTTACTAGGTTTCTGGCCTTAATCTACTGCCCTGTAATGGTGATGTCTTTTAAATTATAAACCAGACATTATTGGAAATATGATCACATTGGCTCACTGTTGGAATTTGGGTAGGGAATCAAAAGCTAATAGAATAAGAATTTGAGAAATACCATAAAAGATGTTTCCACTGAATGTTGTAGTCACAAAGTGAATGTGCTAGATCATAAAATATCATGAAACCAAATTAGAATTTTCGACATAATTGAAAGTCAGGGTTAGGTATATGTTTGTTTGCAAAGTTTTGGGCACCGTTGGAAGATAAACTATGTTACAATGTAACATTCTGTGAAAGATATTTGAATTAATAATTATTACAAATTATTTGACATTGAATTTTTCTGTCAACATCCATTCTGTATTTGAATGTCACATACTTGAAACAATCTACTAAACGATTTTACTAGCTGATTTTAAACTGCACGGCAGTGTACCTCAGAAAATGTATGCAGTTTTAAAGGCAAAGGGCGATCACAACAAATATTGATCTGTTTGTTTTTGAAAGCATTATTTGTTTACATTTTTTTGCAGAGTATGCAACTCTGGAAGAAATTGAAGAGAATGAAGCAAGACACAGTACTGTACATTCTACCTTTTATTTAGAGATAGAATTAATGTTATTCGCCAAATCACCATCTAAGTTAACTTTAACTGGGCTCACAGTAATAGCCCAAAACAAAGTTCACACCACAGAATAGGGTGGAAAACAACTATATGCAGTGCTTGAAGTGGGGAAAAAAAGGTGCCAGTACTCTCTTGCATTGGCAATTCATTATGACATTTGAGATTTCTACAGTGAAAAACAAAACTTGGAGATATTGCTGGTACAACAAAAAAGTATTGTTATTTATAACAACATAAATGTATTTACTCAAACAAGTTGTGTGTGTGTGTGTGTCCCTTGACCAACAGTCAGGCCATGCATGTGTTTGGTTACTCACGTTATTGTTGACGTTGGTGTCAATAGCCGCTTTCCGACCGCAGGGATTTTTGCAGTTCCTAGAACATAACGTTCCTATAACCCTTTTTTTCTTGTGTTCCGATAGAAGAAATTGCGGGATTATTTAGTTCCTCGCATCGCCGTTCCTATAACCTTTTTAGCTCCTACTCCAGAGCAGGGTCTTTCCATTTTCCCTTTTCCCAGGTCCACGTTGATTGGTCCAATTTATAAATTACACTGGTCGCTTCGTTTGTCTGTTGCGTATAATGATACATATTATGCTGGAGCCTTCATCTTTTGTGTTTCTGTGTACAGTAGCTACTCAATTTCTATGACTCCAGCCTAGTTTTTAAATGCTGCGGTTCGAATTCCGTTATTAGGACATTATCAACACAACATTATTTTTTATAAAATTGTATTGGATGTCTTGTAATCTGAAAGACCAGCAAGCCGCGGTAGGAACCCAGCACTAAGGGCTGAAAACAGCCAGATCATCCGCATACATAAGATGATTTACACACTTATCTCCAATCATACACCCAGTGTTACAAACATTAAACTGTAAAATGTTGTATTTAGCGCTACACTAAAGTCTAGTGACGACGCTATAAAAGTCTGCTGCGGTGCTTGCGTCACTCCTTTATCCCTCCTACCAGTTCCTATGGCCACTTGACCAGTGCGAATGCAAATAGCAAGACCGGTTTTGGGGGAGAGTAGTTAGTAGAACTGTTTAGAAGTGGACTGTTCCTATAACTACGTTCCTGTAACTACTTGGTCGGAAAGTGGCTATTGACTAAGGTAACGGTAAGGTTTGTAGCTGCAGACTCCTCATTAATGCTAGCAGTCCGCTTACATCAACCTTCAAGGTCTAAGGGTCTTTTGGCACCACACTTCCACGGTAGCATAATGAGGGTCCGTACATGCAAACTGAAGCATTGAGAACTTTGTAAGTGTACAGACAGTTTATTAAAAAAGACAGTACCGTTCGCATTAATAGGCAGGCGCCATCTTGGGAAAACAGACTAAACCAGTCGAACCACAAACGCTGTGCTACGTGAGCTGAACTGTGACTTGGAATCTCCAATGGCAAGAGGTTTTCCAGTCATTCATACAGATCATTGAGCAAGACTTACAGCTGGCTCACAGTTCAGCTCATGTAGCACCGCGTTTGTGGTTCAACTTGTCGAGTCTGTTTTCCCAAGATGATGCTTGCCTGTTTAAAAATTTAAAGAGATTTGCTCAGTCAGGAGCCCTGAGTAAACATAAGAGAATACACACAGGAGTGAAGCCTTTTGGTTGTGATCAGTGTGGAAAAAAAATTGCTTATTCAGGAACCCTGGCTGCACATCAGGGAATACACACAGGAGATACAGTGCCTATAGAAAATCATCAAACCCTGTAAAAATCCTTAAGTTTTGTCACATTACACCCTAAACTATAAATTAAATCTAACTTTTGCCAGCTGTATTTACACATTATAACCCTCAACATCAGAGTGAAAATAACATTTACAAAAATTCTGAACAATTATTAACATTTAGTTTGTGAAATACCTGGTTTGGCTAAGGGATCAGCCTCTTAGAGTCACTTCCCAGATCACACACCATTCTAATTACTCCTAACTTTTGGTTACTTCATAGGGAAACAGTCTGTTCCATGACGAGTTCATTACTAATAGTGCATGGTAATGCAAAGAATACACCATGGTTAAAAAGGGGCTTTCTAAAGGGCTCCGGGACAAAGTTGTGGAAAGGCACAAGTTAGTAGAAGGATACTAAAAGATTTAAAAGGCTTTACCTATCCTTCTGAGTACCATTCAGAGCATTATTAAGAAGTGGAAAGCGTATAGCACCACCAACACCTTGACTAGATTGACCCATCCCTTCAAACTGGATGACCGAGCATGGAGGACATTAATCAGGGAAGAGGTGAATTCCAAGTCCTTATGGCTGAGATTGGTCAATCTGTGCATGTGAAAACCATCTCACAAGCTTTACACAAAGATGGCCTGTATAACAAGGTGGCAAGAAAGAAGCCTCTTCTGAAAAAGGGTGACGAGTCTCCTTTGCGCTTTGCAGAAAAACACTTGAAAGATTTTAATGCCATGTGGTAAAAAGTTTTATGGTCAGATGAGACAAACATTTAACTTTTTGTGCTGAATTGCAAGCGTTTTGTTTGCTGTGAAGCATGGTGGCAACAATATGTTGTGGAGGTGTTTCTCTTCAGCAGGGACTGAGCCAGAATTTAAGGGAAAATTGGGGTCCATGAGGCATAGTGGGCTAAGTCGCTGCAAGTCTATGTCATGATGGTTATGGGTTTGAGCCTGACCATGGGTTCTCTGACTATTCCCAGGTGTCCTGCATGAGGCAGCGCAAAATCAGCCTAACGCTGCCCAGGATTTAGGTTTGATAAGTCAGATATTCTATTCTACCACGTTGCTTTCCAGCAAGTCCAGATCGGGCGCCTGTAAATCAAATTGCCGAAGTATAGTTGGTGAAATTAATCATCCTGTGCATGATCTGACTAAAGGCTTTGTTTTGGGTGAACAGTGCTAAAAGAATCGGCAGCTCGGGCGACATGTGTTAGAGAGGGAATTGGGAAGGAAGGAAAAATGGGGGGGAATAATTGAAGGGAAAAATTTAGGCTGCCAAGTACACCCAAATTCTTGAGGAAAACCTGCGGCCCTCTGCTGGATAGTAGAAGGTGGGCAGGTGGTTCAACTTCAGGCACAACAACATTAAACACTCTGCCAAAAAAACGTACACAGTGGCTTAAGGATAGGAAGGTGAATGTGTTTGAGAGGCCTAGTAAGAGGTTTGACCTAAATCAAATAGAAAATCTGGGGATGGACTTGACAGCCACTCACCATGAAATTTGATTGAACTCTGAACAATTCTGCCAGGAAGAATGGGAAAATACTCCCCAGTCTAGGTCCGCAAAGCTAACAGATACATATCCAAAAGACCTATGGCTGTATTTAAAGCAAAAGTTGTCTCTACGAAGTATTACATTTATTTATTTACTCATGCGACTGAACACTTTTCTGACTCTGTTATTCTTCATTATTATTTTTACGTTTCCGAACTGTTACCTTTCTATTGTACTTGAATTTTTTAAGGCAGAATGTGTAAATAAATCTGGAACAAAAAATATACTTTTAATGGGTTTTGAATTCAGGGTGTCCAATAAAAAGTGACTATTTCAAAGGGGTATGATGATTTACTATAGGTCCTGTAATTGTTATGTTTGTAATCAGTGTGGAACGATGTTTGCTCAGTCAGAACACCTGGTTACACATGAGAAAATACACTGGAGAAAAGTCCTAAGATTTGTCAGGAGACATGAGTAAACGTAAAAGAATACACACAGGAGAGAAGCCTTATGGTTGTGATCAGTGTGGAATGAGATTAATTTTATCAGGACATGTGGCTACACACAGTAGGAAACACCACACATGAGTAAAATTTATAACAGTTTATAAATGCATTCTTATGTGGCCTTCCCCAGCTGTCACATTAATTGTTTATTGGCCTTCACCAATGAGATGGAAGTGCCAACATTGATGTCACTACATTGAAATCTATTGAATATTATCATTGTTGATGTGGACCCCTAAAATCATTTTCAGTGGGTATTCTGAATCACTGAAGTGATCATTCAGAGCAGTTATTTTTTAAACTCGCTGAATCATTTAATTTTCGTTTTTGAGCCAAATCTTAATTCCTTTTATATATACAGTGATGCTTGAAAGTTGGTGAACCTTTACAATGTTCTCTATTTTTGTACAAATATGACCTAAAAAAATCATATTTTCACACAAGTACTAGACGTTGATAAAAATAACCAAAATAAACAAATGAAACAACAATATTACACTTGGTGATTTATGTTTTGAAAACACTGATATATTATTACATATCTGTGAGTGGCAAACGTATGTGAACCACTAGAATAAGCAGTTTGAAAGGTGAAATTAGAGTCAGGTGTTCTCAGTCATAATGATGACAACCAGGTGTGAGTGGGCACCCTGTTTTATTTAAAGAACAGGGATCTATCAGTCTGATCTTCACAGCACGTTTGTGGGCCTGTACCATTGCATGAACAAAATACATTTCTGATGATCTCAGAAAAAGAGTTGTTGATGCTTATCAGGTGGGATAAGGTTACAAAACCTTAAGGCCTCTCACATTGGTTAACGTCACTGTTCATGAGTCCACCATCAGGAGAATATTGACCATTTATGGTGTTCATGGCAGTGAACTAGTGTTGCAAGGAGAAAGCCACTTCTCATTTCTGACCGTTTGCACGTTGACATCAGAGTATGAGGCCGGTCACGGCACCCCACCCCTATATCCTCTTACCCACACCCGTAGCCTTGCGAAATTGCATTAATGCACTTGCCTCCTTTTGTGATCCACACTTCACCACCCTATCCACCACCTCTTCATTACCCTCAACCCCAACATGTGCTGGCATCCAACAGAAGCAAACCACCACCCCCATCCTCTCCAACCCCAACAACAGCAGCACCATCAACTCCACCAACAAATCCCCCCTATCTGACCTACCCAGCTTTATATTACTCCACACAGCAGCTGAGTCCGTACACACCAAAACCTAAAGTGGCCTAACCTCCACCCAACACAGATCCAAAATCCTTGTCATCATCTCAGTGAAAAAACTAACCAAAAGTCTCAAAAAATAGGTACACAGTCTTGTACCTTTGACTTTTTGGAGATTTTCTGCATGAAATAATATGTTGTATGCTTATGAGTAACATTGTAGCTGGTTAGTCCAAGGCATGGTCTAAAACTCTTTATATACTGATTTTTCCAGACGTCTATGGAACGATGAATGGGAAATTTACTTCCGGAACCTCAGCTCTCTGGAAGCAGGAGCCGGACTGTTGAGGTCTACTGTATATGACATGCACGAAAAACATTGTCACAAAAGTTTAGGTTTGACTTATACTTATGTAGCCAAGAGTCTTCTGAATCCAATACTATAAGGCAGTTGCTTGTTGATGGTAACAAACACTGCAATTAAATCCTGTACCATTGCTCTGGTATAACATTGTTCTAGCGTTACGCATGTTGATGCTCCGAACCGTCGAACTTCTAGCAATGATAGTATTGGGAGTTAGCACAGGGTGGCGTGGCACACCAGCTGCTGCAGTTACCTTGTTGTTGAACTTTTCCATAAGAAGAGGCCTAGTTTTAAGCCGCAATCTTGATAAAACTAAAGTTTGGATGTGTTTTTAACTAGCACACAAAACACATTGTGTAGCTGAAGCTGCCACAGTCTCCCTTCTTATGATGAACCCTGGGGGAATCAGAAGAGATCTTTGATGTCAGTACTGCAGGTTCTGTCCTCTCAAGACACTGAAGATTTGCAGTGGCCACTAATTCCATCACCTCCAAGTAGCTATTCTAAATTGATGGCCACAATATAATGAGCTTTAACAAGATGTGCCTCCCCCCTATGACAGAAGTTAACGATACAGGTTTAGCTCATAATGCAAGGTCGGAGGCAAATCATAATTTTTTCCTTTAAATAGATCCACATTATATATGTCTTTAAAAAATTATCAAAATTACACAATAGTAACACTAGAAAAGGTGCCAGTCAAAAGAACAAAGCACAGCCAAAAAGCATTGTAATTGAGTGTTGACATTCTGTATTATAAAAAAAACATGAAAAAGTATATTACATTATTAAAAAACAAACAATTGTTTAATACACACTTTTTCTGACTATTGAAAGATTACAATTTAGGTACATTATTTGAAACCACGAATGTCATGTGAATGTCAAATTGCCCCAGTACTAAGAGAAGCATTTGTTTTTAATTGACAGCTTTCTTGCTGTTGAGAGAGAGGGAATGGAAGATGGCAGATAGATAAGGTCACCCAAAGCATCTACAGCCAGGTACGTACAGGTTGAATTTATGGACCATGTGCTGTGCACATGTCGACAGAGAAGGACTCGTGATTCATTATTATTCTGTCTGCTTGATGGGTAGTATCTTTTTGACAGCATTTTTCATTTCATAAAACAAGATAAAATGGAAAAATATGGTGGGCTGAGCATTCCGAGGTCAAACACATAGAGAGTTTTTGAAACACACACTTAATTGACTCCTTCAGTGCAGTTACAACCCACCATGGCAAGGGGCGAATTATGAGGTGTAAAACAAGATGAAGAAGAGCGTTCAGAGTGTACAGCAACAAGAGGAAGCTTAAATGACCAGTAGACCTTCAGATGCATGTTCCACATCTACAACAGGCAAATGGAGGTATTTCTACATGAAGAGACTTTGTTCTGCTCCAGGCCAACTCAATATATGTATGCAGAGGTATGCAGGCATGATACAACACTATTGACATGCAGGGTACCAGACCTGGATGGCATCACGGATGTTTAACAGGTGTGGTGGCATACAAAAACTTGTCAAGTTATCTTTAGGCCTAGCTAACGAGGCCAAAATCACATAAATTACATTCTGAGGAAACTATTTAGCAAAGCCGAAATATGTGAAATATGACCGTATTAGAGGTTCAATTTTGTTTGTAGGGAACTAAATTTAAAAATCAAATAATGTAAATTATGAACATATGAAGATCATGATGTAGTGTGTAAGTAGCGTAGTTTTTGCTACATTTAGGTTTACCCTAATCATACATTTGGGGATTTTATAAATAATAACCACCTGATAGATATCTTGAGAAATTTGAATTCAGGAGTTAAACAATACTCCTAGTTTAAACCTAATAACAACTGTAAATCCAGGATTTACGATTGGCTCGTTGACCACTTGCTTAAAGAATTTGTCTCTGACATTTTGATTTCCAAGGCCCCTTTGAAGGATCATTGTATTGTAGAAATTAAATTAAACCCAGTTGATAAAATAAGGTAAAATAAAGGCCACTGGAAATGTATCTCTGGTCTGTTAAAAAATAAAGATTAAAAGAAAGATAAAATAAATATTAATTGAAATTGAAAATAATGAGACAATTGATAGCTTTTGCAAAAAATGGGAATTTGCTAAATATAGAATTTGAGAATGTTCCATTAAGATTAGCAAGAGATTGCCAGGGAAATATGATGAGAAGAAGTAAATCTGTTTCAGGAAATTAGTAAATTCTATGGCAAGACAGAATTAAACAATGAAGATAGAAGCAAGTAATTTATATTGCAAGGCAAATTAGACAACATGTTCAGCAAAAAAGCATAAGATGCTTTTGTGAGATCACAAGCATAATGGATAGGAATAGAACACCTCATATTTCAGTAATTTAGAGAAGACAGGAAGTTAAGTCAATATCAAGTTTACTGATAAATGGAGAAGAAGTTAAGGACAATAAAAGTTTTAACAATTTATAATAACCTCTACTCTTCTGCATATTCCCATCCAGATGCCTAACATTTTTTTAATTCATACCCAAGATTGATGTTTCATTTAAATAATTATGTGATTCCAATGTAAGAATAGAAGAATTGGATGACATGAGCTTGAAATTATTATTGAATAAAGCTCAGAGTACTGACGGGCTAACTGCCGAATTTTACAGACTATTTTGGAAAGAAATCAGACTTCTATAATTTAAGGCATTTCAAGAATGCATAGTGAAGAACGAATTAATGACAAGCGTGAACCAAGGCATAGTAATACTTATTTCTAAACATGGCAAAGATAAAAGAATGTTAGATAATTTAAAACCATTAGACTTCTTAACATTGATTATAAGTTGTTATTGGGAATTATTGCAGCTAGAGTAAAATAATGCTTACCCCAGATAATAAATTAAACTCAGTCTGGCTTCCATGCTGGAAGATCTGTCCATAATAACATTCAATTAGTATTAGACTTGATCGAGAACAGCCATATATTTGTAGAACATGGTTTTATTGGATTTTTAGATTTCTACAAAGCTTTTGATTCAGTTGAACACCCCTTTATTTCAGAAAATTTAAATCATTTTGGTTTTGGACAGAAATTCTCTCATTTAATTAGTCTTCTTTACAATGATATTAACAGCTGTGTATCTCTTGAACATGGTACATCCTCACGATTCACATTTAAGAGAAGCATTAGACAAGGCTGCAACAGTTCTCCTTTGTTCTTCATATTGGTCACTGAACTATTTTCTATTAGGATTAGAATGAACAATTCTGATGGCTTCATCATCATGGGAAAGCACATCATAACATGTTAGTTTGCGGATGCAACAACTTTATTTCTAAAAAACAAAAGGCAAATTTCCAGAGCGTTAAATTTAATCGGTAACACTTTATTTTGAGAGTCCATCTCTAGATGCTCTACATATTATCTGCATACTGTCAACAACATTTTAACAAACTATCTACTAACCCTAACCCTAATCCTAACCTTAACCATTCCCCTTATGTTAAACCTAACCTTAACCATTACCCTAAAACTCTCCAAATAAAGTGTAACCGACTTTGGTGATAAATTCAATCTTCAGTGCCCAAGCAGAGAGTATAATAAAGTGTTCAAGGCCATCCCAACAACCCTGAAAATGATGATTAAACAGTTTGTATTGTACTCAAACACTCAATCAGAAATGAGACCACTTTGTATTGAAGGAATTAATTGAAATAGTAAACAGTTTACAAATATGTTCATTAATAGAAATGTATTATCCAAACAATATTACCCCGGTCAACTGAAAGGAAAATATGATTTAAAAGACTTCAGTGATGAAGAGGCTAAAAAAATAAGGAAGCACTATTTATCTTACCCAATCTTTCCAAAGAAGTTACATTTAAAATCTTAAATGAAATTTATCCATCTAACTGTTTTTTACAAGAAAGATTCAATTGGGAAAACGAATCATGCAGCTTTTGTGAGAATGAAACTGAGACAATAGAACATATTTTTTTTCAATGCGAATTTGTTCAAGAATTCTGGCTTACATTTCAGAGTTGGCTACAATCTAAAGAGATACCGTTACACCCTCTGATTGTGAAATCAATCAAAGTTGGAGTGTTTTTAAATGATAAAAACCTTTTTTTGATGAACAATCTTATTGTTATAGGTCTGATTAATCTGATTCACAGATGTAAATATTTAAAGATTAAACCCCATTTCAATGGTTGGAAGAATGACTTAAAGCTATTTGTGAAATCTCTTCATTGGATGACAGATAGAAATACCCTGAAACTTCTTTACGTTTTGGACTTGTTTATGATAATGGACTAAGACCCTCACCCCTTTGTCAGTTTCTTTTGTCCTTTTTCTTTATTTTTCTTTATTCTATGTTTCCTCTTTAAGTGATATGTCAGCACATTTACAAATGTACTATTACAGGTATATGCCTTAATTGTTTGTAATTGAATTCTCTACAAATTTGACTCTCATCCCGGTGTTTTGTTCTCCATTCCAGCCTGATGCAGAGAGGCGATTGTCATTTGTTTTAGTAATGTCAACCCTAACGTTAATCCTAAACTTAGTAATGTCATGACTAACATTAACACTTAATATCCTCATGCCTAACCTTAACCATGAACGTTGCAATATCTAATTTAACCGCTATGTAATGTGTAGAATGTTCTCGCATGAATCCGCAAAATGAAATGTGCAAGTGCAATGTAATAGGACAAGTATAGCCGAATAGCAAAACATGCAGCTCAAATGTAAAAACACCCTAAATACGCTGGCATATAACATAAATCATGTTTTCAATATAGTTTCCTGAGAATGTAATTTGGAAGAACTTCTGAAATGTACAGTTGAAAAGAACATGTTCAATGAAAATAGATATTCAAAAAACATTTACAGACAGAATGAACTAGCCCAGTAAGTGTTAACAATGAGACGTTCAAACAATATAAGTCTCAGTGAGCTGTAAGTCCATGTGTGAAGTATGTAAAGAATGTTTGAGCAAGTGAAGGTTAAACCACTGTAACATTACAGTTCTGTTCCACGTTGGTCCATTCCAATATAAAACCCTACTCACATCCAAGAGAAATCACAGTGGCTTTTCGAATAACATTCTGGCAGAGTTGGATTCTGATATAAACAACACATTTCTGCTGATCGAGACCAAAACGACTTCAGCATCAGCTCTAGTAACTGACCTCCATGCTATTTATTTCCTCGTGGAGTTTGTGCTTTTTCTGCCAAAACAAGTCTGTTTAAAGGCAGTTCCATACAGCTTACAGAGCACTAACACTCAATATGATTAATAGACATAACTTTAGGACCAGAACTTGCTGTCAGGAGCAGGTCGTACATTAAAAATGGCTTCATATGAAGCGATTACTTGGAAGGGTGTGCGTGCTGCTGATATGTGCATATACAGTATTTGTCATATTTATTAGAGTTGCCCAAGTACATTTACTAGATTCAATTCTTTTGTACAGTTTCAAGGTCAGATGTATGTTTTTGAAATGGCCCATTCAGAGGTGTGGTTGGGTGGTTTAACCAATGTATCAGCCAAAATGCAGTTTAAACCATAGTACAGAAAACCATCCAGAACTGGAAACAGGTGATAAATGTGGATCAGTGACTCAGTCATGGTACTTAATGCACACAATTTAGTATTGCTTATACTATACAGGTCCTTCTCAAGAAATTAGCATATTGTGATAAAGTTCATTATTTTCCATAATGTAATGATAAAAATTAAACTTTTTTTTTTTTTTTCATATATTTTAGATTCATTGCACACCAACTGAAATATTTCAGGTCATTTATTGTTTTAATACTGATGATATTGGCATACAGCTCATGAAAACCCAAAATTCCTGAAAAAATGAGATGTAGACTTCCACAGTGCCATCACCAATGCCTCATTTAACACCCACCACTGCAACCTCTAAGCGCTAGTTGGCTGGTCATCATTACACACTGCACCTAACTGGTATCAACTCATCTACAAGTCCTTAGGCAAAACCTCAGTTTACCTGATAAGTTCACTTATCACCAGAGCATCACCCGCTCACAGCCTGTGCTCAAGAATGTACTTCTCTCTGGTCACCCCAAAAGCCAATATCTCATTTGGCCTCCTCTCCTTTCAGTTCGCAGCTGTCAATGACTGGAACAAACTAACAAAAATCTATGAAACTTAAAACCACCACCTCCCTGCCTTTAAAGGATTACTATCAGAGCTACTGTCAGACCACTGTATATGTTGACTCCTCCCTTATTCACACCTAGTCTTTTCCCATTTATGCCCCAGTGCTTTTTACATGCAACATGGCATATTTGTACATATTCATCTGCACAGTTTTCATTTTGTACGTTTTTGCACACTATCTTTTGTACAGCTATATGTTTCCTATTCCATTGTCATTGCCCTGCCACTTCAGATATCGACTGATCTATCGCTCTAAGAACAAATTTGCAACATCAGTATTTATATTCTTCCTACTGTATATTCTGAGTATCCTGCATTCTGTTTTTTTTCTTCATGTGTAACTTGATGTTGAATTCTGTCCAACGAGTTGCGGAGCTGCTGACAAGTAACCTGGTTAACACCAGACCCTTCTCAGATCTGACTGAGAGTGGGTCTGGGCAAGGTTCATTCACTGCCTATTTCCAAAGGGGCGTCACCAACGGATGCCGCTCAAATGCCTCTCAGCGCAATTGGATGTATCAGACTTTTGCCAAACCTTTTTTTTTAGATATGAAGGCTTCGAGTGTTGTTCTTTGCTCGGTTTTTAACAAAAGGAAACGTTTAAATTGCTTAAAACAGACGCGATAGCTGATTTGAACAAGTGATATTGCGGATGTTCCACTGCAGCAGCCATCGTTGTAATTGTCTGCTTCAACCAATGACAGTATAAAGCTGCGCTGTCGTCATCTTATAAATCCTGCCTCAACGTTTGTGATTGGTACCTCGATTTGGAAAAATTGGAAATGGGCTTGAATGGGTTCCTGGCCAGACTGACTTTCAAATCAAATCTAAATTTGCCAGAAGTCTGTCAGGGTTCTCCCAGGCTAGCTGACAAGGCAGGGTTAGTGTGAATTTGGAAGGGAGGAAAATGAGGAAGAAAAAAATACAAACATAGCAAACTCATGTTGTCTTGAACCATTTAAATTTATATTGGCCAGGTCGCCATTGCAAATAATGAATTATTCTACCTGGCTAAATAAAATAAAAGACAGTTTCTTCAATTGTAGTATCCCATTTTTTTCCTCTGTGCAAACTAAACATGTTACTTGATTGAATCATGGTGAAGTACGGAAAGCAAGCAGACACGTGTTGTAATCCTTTAATAATTTACCGAAAACTACAGCATGACTATGTATTTTTTGTTGGTAGCCAGCTCTTTATTTAGACAGCTAGTTACATTATTAGTCAGCATATAATAAATTAAATTAAATATTTGTTTTACTTGTTTAGAAAAAAATGTTAAAGATACCCTATACATTTTTACAGACCACTTCCTCAAAAGTAATGAACACTCCCAAATAAAATGAAGCATGCATGATAGACTGCATGCAGAAGTTTAATACTGACTGTAACGATTCCCAGTTCCCCTTCCCTGGACACTGCCACTTCCCTATTCCATCCCGCTCAGAACCAGAGGCGGTCTTTAAATAGAGGCATAGGTAGGCGGCTGCTTGGGGCCCCCTAACAGCGGGGGGCCCCCAACCATCCTCAAAAAAAAGGAAAAGCCCTTTATTATTATGAACACTTCAAAGGCAAAGTCAATTGTATTCATATTCTTAAGAAATAAGTAGTAGTTAAAGTGTCCAGTTCATGGTTATCTGTCCCTACACATAAACCCAGCTCCGGCCCAAGCTATAGACAAGAATTGTTCGCCTGGAAACACTATTATGCCGGCAACACATACTCAGATTTTCCTTTTCAAAATATCAGCGCTCATAATTCATTAAATCATTGTTAACTCATGACATGTGTCCATGTTCATGTGTTGCTAAAATTAGTCTATTGTTACATAAAACAGACTAGTGAATGTTTTTCAAATGTAATCATGTTCACATGAGACACTGACAATATATTCTATCAAGTTGTGTGTACAACATATTTTTTTACTGTTTTTAATAAAAAGTTATGTTAAATTATAATTTTTTGCTATCACATGCTCATATAGTTTTTTGTACACACAATACAATTGCATTTGGTTACAATTCACTAGCTATATAATGAATTAACAATGATTATTGCAAAGAATTGTTTTGAAAAAACTCAAACCTGAGTGCTCTGCATACACGCCCTACTTTCACAATGAAATGGACTAATCCATTACAGTGCACGGCGCAAAAGATACACACACAAACAGAGATGAAGCAAGACGAAGCAAGACGAAAAAGACGCCGATTAGTATTTATGCCAAAGATGACATTTATGCCAAAGATGACAAACATTTTTACAGTTGCTGTTGGGGATACAGACAGAA
>JACXGM010003616.1:5982-16811 GCA_016801145.1 Umbra pygmaea
AGGGTCAATCATTTCAGTTTACGACTGGTCAGTAAGGGATGGATTAGCAGGGTCAGTCATTTCAGTTTACGACTGGTCAGTAAGGGATGGATTAGCAGGGTCAGTCATTTCAGTTTACGACTGGTCAGTAAGGGATGGATTAGCAGGGTCAGTCATTTCAGTTTACGACTGGTCAGTAAGGGGTGGATTAGAAGGGTCAGTCATCACAGTTTACGACTGGTCAGTAAGGGATGGATTAGCAGGGTCAGTCATTTCAGTTTACGACTGGTCAGTAAGGGGTGGATTAGAAGGGTCAGTCATATTTTTCGTAGTTAACCTGCTGCCTTATGAGACTGCCTTTTTGTGTTCTCCTGGGTGTCAAATAGGGCAACTCAGATTAAGACATACTCTTGGGACAACGCACAAGTGATCCTGGTGGGAAACAAGTGTGACCTGGAGGACGACAGGCTGGTCCCCACAGAGGACAGCCAGAAACTGGCAGAAGACTTGGGTGACTAAGCAGCACAGCATACAGTCTACACAGAACACTTTACACAGACGGGTCACTGCAGCAGCTAACCTCACATGACAAGAGACTTATCAGATCCAAGGGAACACAAATCATCCACTTTTTTATTTTTCCTTTCTTGTATTATTTTACTTCAGTATTATTTCTGCTCTAATTGTTCTACTGTAATTGTGTCTCTTTCTGACAGGGTTCCAGTTCTTTGAAGCCAGCGCGAAGGACAACATTAACGTGAAGCAGGTGTTTGAGCGGCTGGTAGATGTCATCTGTGAGAAAATGAATGAGAGCATGGAGGGGGATACCTCCCTGATGTCCAACCACAGGGGTACCAGCCTGGAGAACTCACCTGTAGAGAACCACGCGGGCTGTGCCTGCTAAACACCACCTCGCTCCTCCTCACATCCTCAAACAAACCCTCACAATGCGCCTGCTAAACACCCACCACACAACCCCACACCAAACCCCCTGACTCCCTCAGTAAGAATCACCACATTTACAACTTTACGCCCTAACCTGGCCAGTACAAAGAAAACAAAAGAGCGTGCAGCTGATAAGGCATTGGGTCTCATTCAACCTTCCAGATTATTCGATCCCAGTGCTTGTGTAAAAAAGGGTCGTTGAGTTCCCCACTCAACTGCCTCAAACACGTTTTGTACCAAAGTTGCACTACAGAGCTGAATAATTTCAGTTACTAGTTTTTAGTCATGATTACGTGCCAAAACCTCTCTTCATTTTTTATGCTCTTCATCATTAACTTGTGCACTATGTCAGACATTTTGAATGATTTGTTACTTCCCTTAATGTAAACATGCATATTAAGGTATTGTTTTGCCATTTCTATTATGTTATGAATCCAACTAATGCCTAAGTGTCTGCATCTTTCACAAACGTAAGAAGAATGTGTCATAATTAAATATTGATGTGTATATATATATATATATATATATATATATATATATATATATATATATATATATATATATAATATTTAACATACAGCGGGCTCCAAAACTACATTGCACCCCTGCCTGGCAATGCACAAACAATACTTAAAAAGAATAAACAATATATTTATAGAGAAACTCAAAATACCAACATGTGAGATACACTGTACTTTATTGATGTTGCAATGGAACCAACCAAAGTCATAAAATTATTTAACACAAAAGACATTTCACCAAAATCAATGTTTCATAATTATTGGTACTCCTTTATTTATTACTTAGGGCAACCATTCCTGGCAAGGATAACAGTATGGAGTTTCTTCCTGTAATGTTTGAAAAGTACACATTTGGAGGGATTTTGGACCATTACTCAATGCAGATCCATTCAAGATCCTTCACATTCTTGGGTTTGCAATTTTCAACTGCCCTCTTCAATTCATCCCACAGGTTTTTGATTGGATTGCAGTCTGGTGACTGAGATGGCCATGGCAGAACATTGATTTTGTTATCACAGAACCGTTTCTGGGTGTGGATCTTGAGGTATGTTTTGAGTCATTGTATTGATGTAAAGTCCACCTATGGCCAAGTCCCACCCTTCTTGCATAGACAACCAGATTGTCAGCTAAAATTGCCTAATACTTGGTGAAATTCATTATTCCATCAATCTTGACCAGTGCTCCTGGAGCCATGGAATTAAAACACCCCCAAATCATCACTGACCCACCACCATATTTCACTGTGGGTATGAGGTGGCATCTGATGGTACTTTTTGAAACCTGGTGACCCCAAGATGCTACCAAGGCCTGCAATTCTGCCACAGGATTTCTTGGGTATTTCGTTGCTTCTCTCACCATTCTCCCGATGATCGGGTGCAAAATGCAAATGCATCCTCTACTCTACTAGAGGTTTTCAACTGTTCCATATTTTTAGAATTGTTTATATTTGCCCTGTTAGTGCTCAGTGGTACATCCAATCATTGGTGGATCTTCTTGTGGCCATTACCAGATTTATGATGGTTTACAAATATCTATCTCTTGAACTGCCAGTTCTTTTGTTTTCTTCATGGTGTTGGATGACAAAGGGATATTGCATGCATGTTACCTAACTTTTATACCCTAGTGAAACAGGAAGTGATGTAATGGCTCAGTATATTACCTTTAACACTTAGATGAACCTAAATAAGTGAAATTTAATTTTAGGTCATTCCATTGACACATTAAGTACAGTATTTCTCACATGACGCTATTTTTGAGTTTCTCTATAATTATATTGTTTATATTTTCTTACAGTATTGTTTGTTCATTGCCAGTCAGGGATGCCAGTAGTTTTGGAGCCCGCTATAGTAATATACTATTTCAGTGGTGCTAAAAAGTAGTGGCTTTCATCTTGAAGATGCACATTGGCTAGGTACCCTGGTAAAACACCACAACACCGGATGAAATAACACATTTTTGTTTTGGGTGTTGTTTGGTCTAATGCATGTTTCCCAACTCAAAGCCTTAAAGTTTGCCAATTTAGTACAAAAACTAGGCCAAAGCCTAAAATAGAGACAAGACACTCAAGCATACCTTTGAGCAGTTAGAGCAGCATATAAACAGAAGGAAGAGCTGGCCAATCAGTAATCTATTCAGATTAATATTTTTTATGGTTTCCACACTTACACTAAATTTATTCTTAAAACATGTTGGATGGATAAAGACAGTACATTTATTAGTCATAAGTTATAAGTCATACTCAATAGAAATCCAGAAACATTGATGATACTAATTCCCCTAAATGCATTGAATCAGATGGGTTTCTCAAAATCCACTACAAAATGTGTACTGTAGCAGTTAGCCCAGGAAGACTGGAGATTTGAAACACTGCTCTAAAGATTTATAAAAAATTGCTACTACAGTCTGAATATGAATGTGGGCCATTAAAAGCAACCAAAACAGCTTCACTGTGTTATTTAGCAATCTAACAAATGATTGGAACTATATTAAAGAGTTGTGGCATCATTAGTAACATAAGTTTAATTTCTACCTCTTCCAAAATACGTTGAGATATTTTCTAATCATGAAAATCTTTGTACGTGACCCTGAAAATTATGGGATAATTCCCCACCTATTTGGGAGCTCAAACTTTCAATACGCGTTGTATCCATCAATAATTTTTCGGTTATTGGGCAGCTACCTGTATGTAAAAACTCTAGATGTAACTGTTACCAATGAATCAAATCAAATGTAACTGTTACTATTGAATTAAATTCTATCAGTCAGACAATCATAGTAATTCTGCAGCTTTTACTTCCTTATGTTTCCTTTAGTAACTATTTTTGTAATTAAATTTTTTCTCATCATGCTTCAATTCCCATTGAACCATGCTCCTGTAGTTCAACTGTACACTACTGTTTCTGAACAACTATAACCCTACTATACCATGTTACCATGTCTGTAGAATAACTGCACTACTGTTTCTGAACAACTATAACCCTACTATACCATGTTACCATGTCTGTAGAATAACTGCACTACTGTTTCTTAACATGTATAATACTGTACTATACCATGTTACCATGTCTGTAGAATAACTGCACTACTGTTTAACCTATATAATACTGTACTATACCATGTTACCATGTCTGTAACCATAACTGCACTACTGTTTGTTAACCACTACTGTACTGCTTTCAGGAAAGGGTGTAAAAGGGCACAAGTAATATTATGAGATATCCTGTTTCACTGTTAGTGCAGTACTGGACTCATGCTGTACTTTAGGTTTGTCTGGCAGGAAGTCATATAACACTGGTCACATGACCTGCTCCAACACATCCCCCCTCATCCTGGGGCACCCTTACTGCTCTGACCCCTCCCACTGCCTCCACAGCTTTTCAACCATGTGTCCTGTGCCCTGGATTATAGTTAAATAAAATGTCCCAGTGTAAACTACCTGCATTACTAGTGCACAATGTTACTGTTCTATTTAAGTTATTGTTCAAAGTGTTTTGATTGGGCATGCAGGACATAGCCATATGTGCAAAGATAACTGACAACCAGGGTACCCAAAGGCTGTACATTAGTTGGATCGTTTGGAAGGATTTTTGACTTGAGTGCTTGGACACATACTCAAATTGGCTGAAGAGACCTCTTGCCTCTAACCTGTCAATAACAGACTTAGCCATTTTACTATCACTGGTCTCACACTGTCCACCTGCTGTCAGTTAGTGTCTGGCCCCTCAGCACGACAGCAGCCTCCCATTTCAATGCCAGAGTGTCTCTATTGGTTAGGTCCAGCCCGCCAAAACGATTCATGGCTTATCATGAAAACAGACTTATCTGTCTTTCTGCACTACTTGCAAACTTGCTGTTTGATATTTATTGGCTGATATTTATTGGCTGATTTCACAATGTCATCTGTCAATTGTCTTCAAATATGAGCCTGTGGTGTTGTGGTGTTAAACATTGTACTGGTTTATAGTTGTTAACTTATAATACAAATATAATGTAAATGTATATCTGGTTTTAAAGGGTGTAATTTTCACTAGATTTATGAGGTATGTCTGCTGCTACAGGTGTCTTGATTTAATATGGTAGGATGTGCTTCATTGTAAGCAGAGACTTGATTATATGAAACCCCACATAGTGTTGGAACTGAATTAAAGCAGAGATTGCAACTGACTGTAGTCATATTAAGAAAAATCCCATGTACTGTAGCCTGGCTGGGACACAGGTAATATACACCTTAAAATAAGTATGAACAAATCTTCAGTGTTCGGTTTAAATTTCTATATTTTAGGTCTTTACCTTTATAGCCTCTAATATGGGCAGAAAACATAATATTGGTTAAAAACACATCAGCAGCTGCTCGCCAAACTGCAACACCTTTTCACCTCCAACACCCCAAAAGACACCAGACATGCAGATGTTTGCTGTCATTTGCCAACGCCTGATTTAATTGTATCTAGGCCTAAATCACATATTAACACATTGGATTCCCAGTGTTTGCAAATTATTGTACAAAATGCAAGTTTTCCCCATAAGATATTTTGGGATAACTATGTTTGACCTCAAGTGTATTTGCATAAGCATTGTTACCTCTTGTCTGTGAAATTTATGTACTGGTATTTGTGTATTGTCTTCTATTCCATTGATATTGTAGATGTTATACAATTTTTTCGTCTGTTTGCATAAATGCTCTGCACAATTTTAGGTTCAGAATCTGATTTAAAAGCATCTAAGAAAAGATTGTTAATTGACTTAATTATAAAACTTTTCTGCTTTTTTATTTTACAAACTCATTATCTCTTTAACACATACATCGAACACACCACTAAACCCAACCACCACTGAACAAGACACAAATAATTGAAACGTCAAGACTGGGCTAACAAATATTGAAGACAGATTTTTCAAAGGTTATATGGACTGATGAGTGACTCTTGACGGACCAGATGGATGGGACCGTGGCTGGATCAGTAACGGGCACAGAGCTTTACTTCGACTCAGACGCCAGCAAGGTGGAGGTGGGGTATTGGTATGGGCTGGTATTATTAAAGATGAGCTAGTTGGACATTTTGGGTTGAAGATGGAATCAAACTCAACTCCCAAACCTACTGCCAGTTTACAGAATACACTTTATTCAAGCAGTGGTACAGAACAATGTCTGCACAAGAACACCATGATTTTTATGCAGGACAATGCTCCATCACATGCATCGAAGTACTCCACTGTGTGGCTAGCCAGTAAAGGCCTTAAAGATGAAAGAATAATGACATGGCCCCCTTCCTCACTTGACCTAAACCCTACTGAGAACTTGTGGTCCCTTCTTTAATGGTTGATTTACAGTGAAGGAAAACAGTACACCTCTCTGAACAGTGTCTGGGAGGCTGTGGTTGCTGCTGCACAAAAAGTTGATTGTCAACAGGTCAAGAAACTGACAGACTCCATGAATGGAAGGCTTATGACTGTTATTGAAAAGAAGAGTGGCTATATTGCTCACTGACTTGTTTTGAAATCTCAGAAATTTCTTTGGTAAATTCTGAGTTGTTTGTTTATTATTCTCACTTTAACAGATGAAAATCAACAAGTCAAATGGGAAACTTTTCGTTTTTTTTATTGTGCAAACCCAACAATTGTGCTCACAGATATTCTCAGAAAAAAGCAAGACCTCAGTTTGACTTTCTTAACTATTCAGGTTTGAGGTGTATTTACATTTTGGATTGACCGAGGGCAATTTTTCAATAATAAAATTAATCCTCAAGAATACAACTTGCCCAATAATTATGCACACAGTGTATTGATTTATGCTGTATTTACGTACAGCAGATTCAAATGTTGTGTGCTATACATATGCAAATACAGGGAAGGGTTATGTTTAGACATCACTCCAATGGGGTTAAGATTAGGCACAATGATTATAGGTTAAGATTAGGGTACAGCGTATAAAGTACATGTGACTTTTCGTAAGTATAACATATCATTAAAACAAAATAATGAAATGAAAAAATATCCATCATGGATCTATTAAAAAAGACTGAGGATTGTTTTATCTATTTGTGACCCTTGGGATCTTGCTTAATACTCAACGCAGCAAAAGAATAGATGGCATGAGACTGGTTCAGGTGATTAGAACTTCTAAAAGCACAACACATAGCATAACACATAGCATAACACATAGCATAACACATAGCACAACACATAGCACAACACATAGCACAACACATAGCACAACACATAGCACAACACTAAGGCAGTTTGGTTCAGTGTTTAGGGTGATACAATCTATAATTTACAGCCTTGCTCTACATGCTACATTCTTGCTCCATTGGTAGAAGAGAGGTTTTTTTTGGGATTTTTTTATCTAACGACCCAGTAAACCACATACCAGTGCTCAACAAGAGGTTTCCTGGTGCCCTTTTCCTGTTACAGCCTTAGGTTGTACTTTGAAGTGTATCCCTGCAATGTTTTGCAACATTTTCATTTCATGCAAAGTGTCATAGATGTATGGTACTTAAATGTCATTTATATATACACAGTATCTCACAAACATGTGTACACCCCTAACAGTTTTGTACATTTTTTATTAGAACTTGAAATGACACTTTGCTATAATGTAGTGAGTGTAAATTTGCTGTCCCTTCACAATAACGCAACACACAACCATTGGGGTCTAAACACCCCTAAGTGAAAATGTCCAAATTGGGCCCAAAGTGTCAATATTTTGTGTGGCAACCATTATTTTCCAGCACTGCCTTAACCCTTTTGGGGTTAAGCTTCACAGGTTGCTACTGAAGTCCTCTTCCACTCCTCCATGATGATATCACAGAGCTGGTGGGTGTTAGAGATTTTGCTCTCCTCCTCCTTTTTGAGGATGCTCCACAGATACTCAATAGGCTTTAGGTCTGGAGACATGTTCGGCCAGTTCATCACCTTTATGCTCAACTTCTTTAGCAAGGCAGTGGTCATCTTGAGGTGTGTTTTAGGTCATTATCATGTTGGATTACTGCCCTGCAGCACAGAATCCTAAGGGAGGGATCCTGCTCTGCTTCAGTATGTCACAGTACATGCTGGCATTCATGGTTCCCTCAAACTGTAGCTCCCTAGTGCCGGCAGCACTCATGCAGACCCAGACCATGACACTCCCACCACCATATCTTCAGCAAACTGTTTGCCTGCTTTCTTTCTATTCCTTCTGGGATGACAGCCATGCAGACCAATTTGATGCAGTGTGTGGCGTATGGTCTTGGCACTGACAGGCTGACCCCCTCCACCCCTTCAACCTCTGCTGCAGGTGCTGCATCACCCCCTGTTGGCAAATTGCGATGACAATAAAATGGTAGCTTATAAATATCTTTGGTTGTTGTTTCAGTTCAACAACATTTTTTGTCATGTCTGGGGTGTGGGATGAAGAGAGGGATACATTTAGAAATTATTTAATAAAAATGTATTTAATTCATCTTCAGTGTGTATTTGCCAATCAAATTTGTCTTGACGCAAATCACACGATTTTGATTCAGTGCACACTCACGGTCCCGGCACACACACAAGTTCCACAACTACTACTACATCAGCACTACTAGTTAGCAATGTCTCAAAAGAGAATTTTTCTTTTTTTTTTATCCAAACCCAAACACCCGAGGACTAGCGAGATTTCTCCAACTAACTTAATGAATTCGGAAATGGAGCGCAGATTCGTACAAGCTGGCTTGTCAACAGCTTCGAAGAGGGAGAAAGAGCTACTGGATTCTGAAAAGGGCCTTGTTTCAGATGCTGACTTGAGTAACCTTCCACTTCCATAGATGGACAGTGCATCCCTAGCCCTGCAACTGAGGATCCTGGGTGGCTTCATCAAACAACAAGCGTTCCACTTAGTACCCGCTCTACATCCACAAACAAGAGGGCTTTTCACCGAGGTGGAACAGCTGACCCACTTGTGCCTCTGTTTACCAGTGTCTACTGCTGGCTTCGAAAGGTCTTTCTCAGCTCTTCGCCGCCTGAAAATCTGGATCTGTAGCACTATCACTCAGAGTAGACTTTCACACATGGCACTGCTTCACGTCCACATCGAACAACATCCAACAACACGATAATTTGGATGATCCGGATATTCAGGGTCTAATGGCAAAGTTTATCAGCCAATCTCCAGAGCGCATATCTACGTTTGGAGTACCAAAATCATCATAAGGTAGAGACACAGTGTCTTACAACTCTGCGTCTTTTTCTTGCATACATGCAGGCCCAGATGGTAGCCTATATTTAGTCTAGTATGATTGTGATTTATGTATGCCTATTATAAAGAAACAAATAGTCTGTAACTTTTTAGAATTTGTCACATACTGTCGGAAAAGAAAGATTTTGCATAGTCTTTTACTTTGTGCCACTTAATCTAAACATATATTGTCATCTCTAGACAACCAATCCTGGTGCGTCGAACTCCTTGTTTTAACAAATATTTTATTATGCATTTATTGTTAATAATATATAATTTACATTGGTTGCACTATATAAATAACATTTTAGATTATATGCACATATTTATTTAGATAGGTCAACTTTTTTCTTCACTGGTTTTTGTAGTTCGCTGTGCAGTACGCACCATCAGCTCAGCTGTACTTCATGGAGAGGAGGGGAGAGTGAGTTTTTAAAAGGAGACAGAGATAGAGTGGTCTGCAGAATACAGAGCCTGTGTAACATAGTATCATTAGACTCCACCCCAAATTTAACACACCTGCTCTCCATTCACACCTGAAACCTTGTAACACAAACGAGTCACATGACACCAGGGAGGGAAAATGGCTAATTGGACCCGATTTCAACATTTTCACTTAGGGGTGTACTCACTTTTGTTGCCAGCGGTTTAGACCTTAATGGCTGTGTGTTGAGTTATTTGAGGGGACAGCAAATGTACACTGTTATACAAGCTTTACGCTCACTACTTTACATTGTAGGAAAGTGTAATTTCTTCAGTGTTGTCACATGAAAAGTTATAATCAAATATTTAGATGTGAGGGGTGTACTCACTTTTGTGAGATACTGTATACAGTGCCTTGCAAAAGTATTCGGCCCCCTTGAACTTGTCAAACTTTTTCCACATTTCAGGCTTCAAACATAAAGATATGAAACTGTAATGTTTTGTGAAGAATCAACAACAAGTGGGACAAAATCATGAAGTAGAACAAAATTTATTGAATATTTCAAACTTTTTTAACAAATAAAAAACCACATTTTGCTGCGATTACAGCTGCAAGTTGCTTGGGGTATGTCTCTATCAGTTTTGCACATCGAGAGACTGAAATTTTTGCCCATTCCTCCTTGCAAAACAGCTCGAGCTCAGTGAGGTTGGATGGAGAGCGTTTCTGAACAACAGTTTTCAGTTCTTTTCCACAGATTCTCGATTGGATTCAGGTCTGGACTTTGACTTGCCCATTCTAACACCTGGATATGTTTATTTGTGAACCATTCCATTGTAAATTTTGATTTATGTTTTGGATCATGGTTTTGTTGGAAGACAAATCTCTGTCCCAGTCTCAGGTCTTTTGCAGACTCCAACAGGTTTTCTTTCAGAATGGTCCTGTATTTGGCTCCATCCATCTTCCCATCAATTTTAGCCATCTTTCCTGTCCCTGCTGAAGAAAAGCAGGCCCAAACCATAATGCTGCCACCATCATGTTTGACAGTGGGGATGGTGTGTTCAGGGTGATGAGCTGTGTTGCTTTTACGCCAAACATAACGTTTTGCATTGTTGCCAAAAAGTTTGATTTTGGTTTCATCTGACCAGAGCACCTTCTTCCACATGTTTGGTGTGTTGTGGCTTGTGGCAAGGTGGCTTGTGGCAAACTTTAAATTACAATTTTATGGATATCTTTCAGAAATGGCTTTCTTCTTGCCACTCTTCCATAA
>JACXGM010003616.1:16911-41303 GCA_016801145.1 Umbra pygmaea
CATCCAGAGTGATCATGGGCCTCTTGGCTGCATCTCTGATCAGTCTTCTCCTTGTATGAGCTGAAAGTTTAGAGGGACGGCCGGGTCTTGGTAGATTTGCAGTGGTCTGATACTCCTTCCATTTCAATATTATCGCTTGCACAGTGCTCCTTGGGATGTTTAAAGCTTGAGAAATCTTTCTGTATCCAAATCCGGCTTTGAACCTCTCCACAACAGTATCTCGGAACTGCCTGGTGTGTTCCTTGTTCTTCATGATGCTCTCCGTTCTTTTAACGGACCTCTGAGACTATCACAGAGCAGGTGCATTTATACGGAGACTTGATTACACACAGGTGGATTCTATTTATCATCTTTAGTCATTTGGGTCAACATTGGATCATTCAGAGATCCTCACTGAACTTCTGGAGAGGGTTTGCTGCACTGAAAGTAAAGGGGCTGAATAATTTTGCCCGCCCAATTTGTCAGTTTTTTATTTGTTAAAAAGGTTTGGAATATCCAATAAATTTCGTTCTGAAATTTCTGTCATGATTGTGTCCCACTTGTTGTTGCTTCTTCACAAAAAATTAGTTTTATATCTTTATGTTTGAAGCCTGAAATGTGGCAAAAGGTCTAAATGTTCAAGGGGGCCGAATACTTTCGCAAAGCACTTTATTTATGTATATATATATATATATATATATATATATATATATATATATATATATATATAACAATGATAACAATATCAGAACAAAAATACAACAGATTTAATATCCACCCTTGCCAGAATGATGCTTACATTTCAAAGGCAGGAGGAAGTGAACATGACAGTTTTTAAGTTTCGCTTAAAAAGACAGATGCTATCTGAATCAAAGATTGTAGATTTTCCTTACAGATGACTAATGGAATTACCAGAATGGTGATATTCATTTGAAGAGTGAGTATTCAATTCATTAGATATTGTTTTGACACAACTTGTAGGTTATTTTGTTAGTTGTTTGTTTCAGTTAGATAACAAAACAGGATATTAGCAAAATGAAATTAACGTAATAAGGATTGGCAATAGCCTTGTTTGAATGGAGCTTTATGTATACATATAAAGGTAAAGGTACTTTATTTGTCACATACACACAGCGAAATTCATTCTCTGCATTTAACCCATCCCACACTTACTGTGTGCATTCAACAAAGTAATAATAATGAAAATATGTTTAGAACCTGTGAGGGAATTTATTCTGCTTTTCCCACATGGGGTATAACATGAAAATGTACATGGCATTCATTTCCTATATTAGTTTAATATACATCTGAGAGCAAGTTAATGAAAGTTTTATGGCTTAGCAAAGAAGGATATAGTAAAATAACATCTCTGCACTGAGGTAGGACATATTTTAATTTGCTACTTTTCCCTGTCAACATCAAATTATCCTGCCAGTATGTACTACAATAATCAAATGTAAAATTTACCTAGGCCCATCCATTATTTTTTGGGCCCACCCGAACTGCAAATCCTAGATACGTGCCGTGTCTTCCCAAAATAACATCTTCCACATGTCAGAAGAGAACTGGCCACCCCCTTGAGTCTGGCCTCTCTCTAGGTTTCTTCCTAGGTCCCACCTACTAGGGAGTTTATCCTAGCCACAGTGCATCACTTGTGTTGCTTGCCTTGGGGGTTTTGGGCCAGGGGTCTGTCAAAGCACTTTGTGAAAACTTCTGTTGGGAAAAGGGCTTTTTAAATTAATTTGATTGACTGATTGATTGGTCTTGTGCACTCAAACATCAAATGCTAAATTGTATTGCGTATGGGGCATGTGGCTGCTGTGTGCAGAGGGAAGGGTAGGTGTGGTAGGTGTGGGGGTGCTCATGAGTATGGTAAGTGTGGGGTAGGGGACGTTGTGAGGTGTTGTAATTGTGGTGGGGGGTGTGTGGTTCAGAAGAAGGCGGCAGAGGCACCGAGAGTTAAGGTGGTGGATAAGGTCACGTATGCGGAAGCGGTGAGAAGAGTGTGGGGACTTAGGGGTGGTGTGCAGGTGGAGAAGGAGAGGGTTGTAGGCCAGGTGTCGGAGGACGTTTTGGGTAGGTACTGGGGTGGGGGGGTAGGGGGTGGGGTGAGGTATAGAGGGATGTATTTTATTTTCTAGGGTCGTGGGGTGTGTTGGGTGGAGATGTCTTGGGTGGGCCATGTCCGGCCTCGCTCTCCGGTACTGTTGGTGGCGGTGTATGCACCTTTAGTTGGTTGCGATCTGCCATTAACCCCATAGAAGAAGAAGAAGATGGCGCCTGTGTTCGGCTTGCCGTCTGCTGCTCTCTCCATTGCTCTCCTGGCTTCTCTGTTTGTTAGCTGTGTCTGTCTCCTGCTCTACGCCTCCGGTCTACGCCCGACAAACGCTCATTGACATCCGCCTCTCTGCTGTAGACTCATTCATCAATTCCCAATCCTTTGACGTGGACTGTCCCTGCTACAAATCAATCAAATCGCACAAGCCTCTGATCAGTCTCCCTACATAATTTCCACTGTTGGCCGCTCAACTCCCCACGGAGAAAACGTAGGAAGAAACGAGGAACCCGCGGAGGAAAAATTACGAAACGGAAGACTTACCTATGAACATGTATCTCGCTTCGAGGCGTCCCTGCTGCCTGGCGCCCACGGGGTGCAGTCTATCGCTGGCTCCGTCCGGTTTTCCCAGGTTCCAGAGTAATTCTACTCGGCCTGCTCTTCAAAGCAGTCGCTGCTCCCGACCGCAAGGAGCTATTCTCGGAAATCTCGGTTCATAAACAAAAGCGTCTTCATCCTACGCTACCATTCCTCCGAAGATGGCGCTAATAAATGCCCGCTCTGTGGTGAATAAAGCCTTTTTATTTAATGATTTCAACTCTGCACTCAATCTGGATTATTTGTTTATCACAGAATCCTGGATAAAGGCTGGCAACTTAACTACCTTCTCATAACTGGTTCCACCGACCTCTACATTTTTTAATTCTCCTCGTATTAGTGGACGTGGGATCATAAACATTTTAAGTAACTCTCTCTCTTCACGCTGCCGGCTTGTCCATATAGCACATTTTCCAGCTTTGAAGCTCAACTCCTCCACCTCGATTGGAACGGTCCCGTTTGTCTATTGGTGGGTGATTTTAATATTCACGTTTGTTGCCACTCAAATCCCTTGGCGCAGGAGTTTATTATCGATCTCCTTTTATCTCTGTTAATCTATCACAGTGGATTAAAAACTCTACTCATATCCAGGGCCACACATTGGACCTCGTATTATCTTATGGAATCGATGTCACTGACATTGTTTTTTCAGACTCCCTGTTTTCTGATCATAAACTGATTTTATTTTCTCTGTCCCTCCCAGAGTTCTCCCAGCTCACTACTGCATCTATTACATTGTTGCGGTTCTACCCCCCCACAGTTTAGCACTAATTTCGATCTGTGCTTTACTGAACTTTGCCCACATTTGAACCTGGACCAACCACTACCTGATCTGGATGTGGATCAACATCTCAACCTTTAAAGCTCTGCTTGGCTTGAGATTGTAAATGTAACTGCTCCCCTAAAGCCTTACAAGCACAAACCAAAATCTGAAGTGTGGCAAAACTCTGACATCCGTCACCAAAGACAAAACTGTAGAAAGGCTGAACGCTAATGGAAACGGAACAGACTATAGGTCTCTCTCCACATGTTCAAAGACTCTCTCACTGCTTACCAGAATTCTGCAAAATCTGCGAAAGCAGCTCATTTTTCAAATTTAATTGAATCTAACCACTAAGGTCCTGTTTTCAGTCATTCAATCTGTTATAAACCCTTCTGTTAAAACACTGTCTGTTGCCTTTGAAGCTGTATGTGAAGATTTTTTTATAAACAAAATCACTAAATTACGACTTAGTGTCTGTCCTAATTCATCTCTCCCTCCGATCTCATCACCTGTTGTTGGCTCTTGGGAGGTTTTTGATCCTATCAACGTCGAGTCACTGAAGGACTTGATTATCAAGCTCAAAACGTCATTCTGTCCTATTGATATTATCCACCCGAGATATTTAAAACTTATCATTGAATCAGTTGGGCCAGGTATGGTATATTTTATCAACAAGAGTCTTAAAACTGGCTCTGTTCCTGCCAATCCTAAAGTGGCCACGCTCACACCTCAGCTTAAGAAGCCATCACTAGATCCCTCTGTTTTAAATTTTTTTCGACCTATTTCTGTTTGACCTTTTATCTCCAAACTATTACAGAAAAATGTGATGAACTCCAAAAGTATTTGTTAAATAATAGTATTTTTGAGGTTTTTCAATCTGGTTTTAGGTCTGCCCACAGCACTGAGTCCGCCCTCCTGAGAGTGCTAAATGATATTTATCTCGCTACTGATTCCGGAGACACTGTTGTTCATGTTCTCTTAGATCTCTCTGCAGCTTTCGATACCATTGACCCCACTACTCTTCTAGCTAGACTAGTGTTCTGGGTGGGTCTAAAGGCATCAGTTCTGAAATGGTTTCAGTCATACCTGTCTGACAGAAAGTTTTCGGTAAAGATGGGAAACTTCTCCAGCTCCATGCAACTCTCACCTGTGGGCTTCCGCAGGGCTCCATCTTGGCCCCTTCCTTATTTTCCCTCTCCATGCTACCTATGGGCACCATCCTTAGAAAGCATGGTGTTTCCTTTCATTTTTATGTGGACGACATCCAAATTTACATCCCTATTAAGAGAAACAACCGTGCAGCGCTAAACTCTCTTCTGCTATGCTTAGAAGAGGTCAAAGCATGGTTAGCCCAAAATTTCCTTCTTCTAAACGAAGAGAAGACTGAGGTTATTGTTTTTGGGCCAAACGAAGACTCCCAGCACCTAAACCTTGAGCTAGAGAGCTTAACAGCTTTTAAATCCACTGGAGTACGGAACTTGGGTGTTCTTGTCGACCAGTCCCTAAAATTTGATAAACACATTTAGTCTGTAATCAGCTCTAGTTTCTTCCATAGAAGAAGCTCTAGTTTCTTCCTTAGAGGCTCTCAATCCAAAAACTCTAGAAATGGCTGTTCATGCATTTATCACGTTGGCTAGATTACTGCAATTCTTTATATTGTGGTATATCAAGTGTCCAAATCACCCGTCTCCAATTAGTACAAAATGCGGCGGCCAGATTCTTCAATAAATGTCGGAAATATGACCATATCACTCAGATCCTCAAATCTTTACACTGGCTGCCAATTCGACAGAGAATAGATTTTAAAAATGTACTCCTCGTTTTGAAATCTCTAAATAACTTGTGCCCTGGTCTATCTGTCTGAACTGGTCCTTCCTTACACTCCGTCCCGAAGCTTAAGGTCTCTTGATCAGGCTTTGTTGGTAGTCCCTCACACTAAACTTAAGCGTAGAGGTGAGCGTCCTTTTGCTGTAGCAGGGCCTTGACTCTGGAACTCCATGCCCCTACAGATTAGAACGGCCCCTACCTTGCTGTCTTCAAGTCCCTATTAAAAACCCACCTGTTCACACTAGCATACTAACCTCCATTTCTGCCCTTTCCTTACCTTTCTGTTTTTAGCCTACGTCTTATACTGCTTTTATTCTTTTATTTGTGTTACTGAGTGTTGTGACACAGGTGTTTTTATTACTTTCCTTTTTTAGATTTAACACTTTTGTAAAGCACTTTGGTCAGCCTAGTGGCTGTTGTAAACATGCTATAGAAATAAAATGAACGTCAATGTCAGAATTACACCTCACTGCTAAATCGCAGCCCAGCTGCATCATGTTGGCCAAGGTTGGTATCCGTGTCATTGCATTTCAAAGATGCCAGGGCATCCTGCATGGGGTGGTGCAATTGGCACAGCCCTCAGGCCTCTACGATGTGACACTACAAACATGCTTTAGTCAGGCAGGAGAGAGCATGGTTATACAAGCAATAATATCATTATTGTGAATCAGGAAGTAAAGATTACAGATTGTGAAAATACTATGAACATACATCTTTTAAAATATACATTTGCAAATGACCATATGAAGTTTGCGTATTGACATTTAAAAATATATGAATAATGATTCATATGGTAAGTAAACATACTGTTTACTTACCGTGGGACCTTAAAATAATTTTTTTCTGGCCTTTGACATTACCCTAGTAGGTCTCATTATATAATCTGTTATCTTCTTTAGTACAAAATTCAACCTGAGCCTTATTCAGTAATGTAAGACAAGGCTTTCTTGAAGGTATAGTATATCATAGAAGCGTGGGGTGGCATGAGATTAAACGCCCTAATGTTTATGACAGGACTCCTTGCAATACAGATAAAGCCGCTTGAGCGCAAAAACATGCGAGTGTAGCTCTGAGATAAGAGACGGTTTAAGATGTGTTGGGTAAGTTCACTGGCTCCATGTGTGGATTCAGTTATCAGACCTATAAGTTGTACCCTATTACCTGTTTTATAAATTCAATTATGGAACCTTAATTATACATACAGTCTGTTCTCAAAATAGCTGTTTACAACTAAATGTATTTGTCACTCAGCTGAGACTGTTTTGGGAGGTTCATAATTTAAATGCAAATGACCAGGTAAAGGAGTTCAGAACTACAGTAACCTCTGACCATAATTAATGACTTTTTACTTTTTCTATGCATTTCACTGAATGGTTAGTTAGGAACACTCTCAGATCATTTTTGGTCATAAACTTAGTTGAACCCAGAAAATAACTTTTACTTTGTACTTTAAACAATTCTGGTTGTCACTACACAGTTGTGTTTTGGCCTCATGCAATTAGCTTGCATGCTAGTCCCGCCCACAAACATAAAGAACGGACAAAAACACTTTGAATGCTCCTCCTCTACAGTTGAGTTACGGGGAAAGTAAACAGCTTGGCTTTAGGACACTCAAACCTTATCTCCTGTGATGCACATGCACAACTTTGTTGTACTATCCCTGGTATCTGAGACACACTGTCACAGAGTGAGACGGAGAAAACAGACATTTGAAGCAAGTTGCCCACCAGTTATGCAGTACAACAGAACGTGGAGGGAGCGTCTTTGTTCTAAAAGGGGAAAAAAAGATGACAAATGATAACTTGAAGAAGCTGTTGGTATATTTGATATTATTTTTCACTCGGAAAACCAGTGTGCAGGGTGCAAAAGCTTTGGAAACAAAAGGTAGGACATTTTTCCAAATTGCCTTGTTATATTTACATTCTGTTACACAGGTGTTCATGTTTTATAAAATTTTCTGTTTACAGTTTTTATTCAGTGTACGATATCTGTGTGCTTGTATCATAAAAAGAAAAATACATGTTAATCAGTTAATCAAAAATTCTATATCATTGTTAATAGGACAAAGCACATTTTATTTCTTTGAAGCAGTGTCTATAAGATCTTCTAAACCCATATGGTTTCTTCACCTTATGCTTCTCCACACAGTGGCTTTGTTGCTCCGTGTTGAGCCAAACAACCCAAAGTGCTTTGCTGAGGGGATTCGGGACCTCACCTGTTTCTGGGAGGGGGACCAGCAGAGGGCCGACTCTGCTAAACAGTATTCATTCATATACAAATACCAGTAAGTCACATTCAACCAAAGTGTGTAGTTAATGATTGTACACGTTTGTCATTTAGCTATTCTTACCTGGTGTGAAAAGGCACACTTTTGTAAAATGTTACATTTTCGTTTCAATGGGACTTCAATGGGACTTCAATGGGAAATTGTAATGGCAGTCTGAAAAAATTTTTTTTGATGTTCTTGCAAAACAATAGACACCCCTAGACTTTTTCCTTTTGTTTTTATTATTACAAACCCAATTCCAAAAGTTGGGACAGTATGGAAAATTAAAGTAAAAACAAAGAGGAGTGATTTGTAAATGTACTTTGACAGGTGAGGCAATCGGTAATCACAATATATAAGGAGCCTACATAAAAGGCCTAGTGCTTCAAAAGCAATGATTGGTTGAAGCTCGCCATTCTGCCAACAGATGGGTCAGTGGTCCTTTGAGGACAACATTCCCCAAAGACAAATCGGTAGGATTTGGGGAATTTCACCTTCTACAGTGCACAATATAGTTAAGGGTCAAGAAATCCAGTCAAATCTTGGTGCTTAAAGGGCAAGGCTGGGTACTTCTGAATGTGCGTGATCTCCAATCACTCAGACGTCACTGTCTTAAGAACCGTCTCAAGACTCTAATGGATATCCTGACATGGGCTCAGTAATTCTTTGGTAAACCTTTGTCAGTCAACACCATTCACCGTTGCATCCACAGATGCAAGTTAAGCCTTTACAATGCAAAGCAGAAGCCATACATCAACTACTGTCTAGAAGCACCGCCAACTTATCTGGGCTCGGTCTCATCTGAGATGGACAGCAGCACAGTGGAATCGTGTTTTGTGGTCTGACGAGTCAATATTTTGAATAGTTTTTGGACAAAACAGCCTTTGTGTTCTCTGGGACAAAGAGGAAAAGGACCATTCAAGCTGTTATCAGCATCAGTTCCAAAAGCCAAGATCTGTCATGGTATGGGGGTGTGTCAGTGCACATGGCATGGGTAAAAACATTTTGGAGCAACATTTGCTGCAATCCAGATGTCATCTTTTCCACCGACGTCCTGACATTTACCAGCCGAACAACGCCAAACCGCATTCTGCCCGGATTACAAGCACATGGCTGCATAAGAAGAGAATGTGTGTGCTAGCATGGCCTGCCTGCAGTCCTGACCTGTCTCCGATAGAGAATGTGTGGTACATTATGAAGCACAAATTAAGACAACAGCTGAAGACATAGGTTTATGTCACTGATTAAATGAATGTTTAATAAGTGATATTAAAAGAAAAGATTAAACAGTGGTAAACATTGGACTCTCCCAGCAGTCATCAGATTTGAAGAGTGTATATTTTCAAAAATACATTCACAAAGTAAAACCTCAAATAATGTGTTAATAATGTGTTCAATATAGTACAGGGAGAAAGACTTTTCATTTTACTCTTTATGTTTGTTTTTTGCATTTTCCATACTGTCCCAACTTATTCTAAATTGTGGATGTATTATGTTCCAAGCGTTGATGGGGCTTTAACCCTATTGAAATCTTTAGGGTCATTATATTTCAGAATTGTACAACTTAATTCATTTCGTCAGTTGAACAGTTGTTTTTTGAGCTATTATCAAAAAATCACTTTCAAAATGTGCCAAACACTGCCAAAGTAACCTTTGATAAGCAATCAGTAATTGTGATTTTTTATTATAAAATGTACTCAAAATATGAGTGTGCAAAATATAGTTGAAATGTTGTTAAATGTGAAACCAATGTTTTTTCGGTATACAGTGCCCTATTAGAAAAGTGAAGCATATTTTTTGTTATTTTGACTATACTCAAAAATGACGTAACATAGTCGTTCAAAGATTTTAATTAAGGGTGTTTGTTTACATGCCGGTTTCACTAGTTGGAGATGACAAAACGTTTTATGCATTCTCACTTTATCAGGACACCCAATGTTTTTGGAACGAATAAATTGAAGCAATTCTGTTAATTTGTGGTGGAATATCCTTCACATGCAATATATTCTGCTAAAATGGACACCTGATGAAATTGGGTATTCGCTAGTGACTCTCTACTGCCATCTGTACACAGATTCTGGTCTTGTTTGTTTGGAGACATCTTTCCATGTCAGGCAAATTAATGCATGTTTAATACCCTTTATAAGTGGAGATTGACTTGACCCGGGCAGAACTTCATAATTTCTGGCCCTGAAATATTCCCTAGTTACTATATACTCTATAGCAGTATGTTTTTTGTTACTGTCCTGCTCTACGGGAAAGTGCAGAGGCTTTTGCTTGTACTTTAGCAGAGAAGATGTTTCTGTACACTACAGAATTCCTTCTGCTGTTGCCATCAGCAGTTACAACATCGATGAAAACAATCAAGTTAGTTCATGAGCCATGCATGCTAGAGACACAAACTAACTTTTGTGTTAATGTTTCATGTCAATTTCCTTGTTGTACCCTTGGGCAAGGTGCCTAACCCAAAATTATCTTGTAAATAGCTCCACATAAGCTCTGCTAAATCACTAAAATGTCTGTTGTATGTATGTGCCGGCCCAAGCCTTTTGGGAGCCCTAACCAGAATTTGATTTGGGGGCCCCCTCCCACCACATGGAGTCACCTGTTCACTTGAACCCAGCAGCCGCTTAGTTTGCTTATCCCTCGGGCCGGCCCTGCTTCACTAGACCTATATACATGTTGGTAAATTAGAATAAATTTACAATAACATTTGTTTTAACACTATGACACTAACAATACCACCATTTGATTGAAAATGTTCTCCTTATCTGCAGGAATGAGAACAGCAACATGTGCAACGTGACTGCTCTACCAGCAGCTGGCAGCAAAATACTGTATTTCTGCAGGCTGTCCCAGACTCAACTCTTCGTGCCTCTAGACATCCAGGTTTTTCGTGATGAACTGCTGATCCACAATCGCAGTCTCCATGTCGAACTCGTCTGTACGTTAGGGTATCCTCCTCGTGTGTGACATTGGAAAACCATCCCATTTATTTTTCTCTGAATTTAACAAATATTTTCTTCTTTTGTGTGTTTGCCAGTCTTGTTAGATCCACCTGCCAATCTGACAGTGATGCATACAGAGAAGCAGGGGCAACTTAAAGTTAGCTGGCTGCCTCCCCCTCTCAAGTACATGGCTGACAGCATGATGTACCAAGTCAGCTACACTATGGCAGGGGACAGCATGGAACAAGTACAGAATAAAACCTCACCAACCATAGAAATAGAATGGATAGCAAGGACATTCCAATTCAAATCAATGTAACAGAATGGTAAGAGCGGCAGCAATTTTTACGTGTACCATTCCATTGCAAAGATCTAGTGGCCTACTTCCGCATTAAACCGATTTGCGTGTTGTCACCTTGACAACTAACAACAATTGCCATTTGGTTGTGTACTAATCAAATGAACAGCTAAGCAGTTCAATGGCCTTTCTATCCATTCTATATCTATGTCACCAACATTTTCATTTGGTGCCATATCAGTCTTGGTTTTCAATGACAATGTATTGTCTCATGGTCAGGTGGAAGAGGTGAGTGCCAGCTCTGAGCTCATCTTGCATGGTGTGCAGCAAGCCTCCAAGTACAATGTGCGCATTCGTGTCAAACTGGATGGCGTCAGCTACAGTGGCTACTGGAGTGCCTGGACGGACCCAGTACTGATAGAAACAATGCCTGGCGGTAAGTTTTGTTCCTCTGCTTAGTTTGCAAAATAACGTGTTTGTGTGGTAAGCAACATCTTATTTTCGTACACAGGGCAGCTGACAGGGGGGGACAACCGGGAATGTTGTCCCGGGCCCAGTCCTGAGGGGAGCCCCAAATTTTGTTTTTGCACAGTAAAATGTGGAGTTTATTCCGGGCCCACAGATTTCTGTTGGCAGCCCTGTTCGTACATGACATGACCTTGTAACTGCTCTTCTCTCTAGACCCTGACCCTCTCACCATGTCCGTGAGTGTCATCACCTTTCTCTTTGTCACCATGCTGTCACTCATTGTTCTTCTGTTCAAACGCAGGTCAGTTACCACGTAGAATGTCTCTCCATGCTCTGTAAGATACCAGTCAAAGATAAATTATCTCTAGTGTTAATACAGAAATAATGGAATATGTCAGTAAAATCCTGTCCCCAGGTTCCTGGTGAAAAAGATCTGGCCAATCATTCCCAGCCCTGAAAGCAAGTTTCAAGGACTCTTTACCGTTTATGGTGGTGACTTTCAGGTGAGTAAAATACATTTAGATTTGGATAAAAACATTCTCAGAGAGTGATTGAATGTTCATCTATATGTTTTTAATTTGAAAATGTGGCTCAAGTTCCTTAGTACAGCATAGTCTAATTGACCACATTTTCTAACTGTGGTGTAGACTTGAACTTCTCCCTATCTTTTTGTCAATAGGAATGGCTGGGCCACAGCACTGGAGGCTTATACTTGAGGCCAGCCTACTACTTCACAGAGGAACGTCCATCTCCATTAGAGGTTCTCTCAGAGGCCAGGCTTGGCACCTCCTTGACCAGCTCTGCTTTGCCAACCAAGGCTTTAGCGGTACTTGGTGATGAGAGGGATGAAGAGAAGAAGCTCAAGAAGATGGATTCTGCATTGTTGGAGAGGTGGAGAGAAACTTCTCATGAGCCTTGGCTGATGGACCAGCTTCGGGGTCTACATCAGCTTCCTGCACCCCAGGCCCAGTGTTCTCCTCTGGAATCTCACGATGCCTACGTCACACTCAGTGCTCAGAACCACAGTGGAGTGGAGCAACTGGATGATATTTTGGAGGAAACTTCACCCCTGCAGATTCTCTTTGCCTCTGGAAGGACACATTCTGAATCTCACTCAGACCTGGGTTCGCTCCAGCAGAGCTCAGGGTCAGGCCGTCTCTCTTCCCAGTCCAGCTTTGAGTACCCGAACAACACATGGCCCCCTAAGGGCCCCGGGTACACCTACATGGCTGGGGCAGACTCGGGTGTTTCCATGGATTACAGTCCTATGAGCCTGAGTAGGATCGATTCCATTGGGAAGGGTGTTATCTATACCAACGAGTACAAGAATGAGATCCCAGTACCCAGACAACCCCTCCAACTTGCATTCTAAATTCAAGCAACGCTACGTAAAAGGCTATGAACTGAGGCTTGAATGTCAACTGAAGCTAAAAAAACATTGAGATAACTTTTGCCAGTAGGACAGTTGGTCAAAGCTTCTTCGTTGACACTATCCTCCAGTCATGAAATTGTAAATTGCCATGATGTGGGCTAACTAAAATGTTAGCTTATGGGCTTTGATGAGGAAGTCAAACATGCCTTGATAAAACTGTGTCAAAAGGTAATTCTTACAACAACCAAAAACCTTAAAAGAATAAGCCAACTGGTGGAGAAATGCATAGACTTGGAAATGTATCTTGCAAGTGACCAATTCTCTCACGTTACAAATTATTAATTATCATTTTGTTCTGTTGATGTTTTATTTTAAAACAGTGACACTAAAATACAAATATTGTAAGATTACATTGGTTTCATGTTGGAAAATATTTGTAAGAAAAACTGAAATATGCTGCCTGTATTCAATCTCCACATATGAATATTTAGATGAGACCACTTTTCCAGCAATAACAGACTTCAAGTAAGTTTTGTTTCAGCTTTGGAGTGTCATAGGGATTCCGACACATTCTTCTGGACAGCATTGGTTGGAAAATTGTGGACCACAATTTCCAAATTGTGACACAGATTCTCAATGCAATTTATATCAGGGCTTGGTCAATGTAGGAAGTTTACCTTTTAATCTTGAAACACTCCAATTCTTTCAACAATTATAACAATATACACTGTCCTTACTGATGAGAAGCTTTCGACAGCATGATGCTGCCGTCACCATACTTTAATATATAGGAAGTGTGTGTTGACACATAGGCAGTGTTAGGTTTGAGCCACACAGTTCTATTAGCTTCAAATGCTCTCTTGGTCTCTTTTGACCACTATCTTTTTTCCATATCGCAGCTGGATCATAGATGGTACTTTTTGAGTAGTGGACTGGTTTCTTTCTTGCCACCCTCTAATCCAGGCCAGTGTTATATGGTGCTCTTGATATGTTGATTAGAGCACCATTACTCCATTCTGAGAATCTGAGCCATTGAATTAGAAACTGAGTTGAGGAACTGTCTGTTTTAAGCAGAGTCTGTGTGGTGTGATGTGCTGTAGCTTCCATTTCCGGATTAGTGATCTTGATTAAGCTATAGTTTTGTATTTCTTTTATCTCTAACTTCTTTAGAAGGAACCTTAAAACATTTTTTTTTCTTAGAACTTCAATGGTTCAAGATGAAGGCTATTGGTCATGTAATTTGTGTATTTGTTCTGGTATTTTCTATCATCTATGTGAACTGGGTGCTTCACATCACATCACACTTGTGCAAAGCAACATATGTCAAATTTGTTTAGTTCTTACAAACATTTACCAACATGAAACCAATGTCACCTTACAATAATGTATTTTGAATATCAATGTTTAAAATTAAACATCAAACTGAACATGATTTCAATGTACCGTTTGTAGTTCAGTAATTTGGAAGAATTGGTCAGGGGTTTAAATAGATTTGCAGAAATAGTTTTACTGAAACACTATAATGCTGATTTCATTAAACATGTGCAACATTTCAAATACCGGGTATTTTACAGGTATCTTGTAGGGATAGTCATTGGATTATTTTCTATTGTTTTACTGAAATAACTACATACATTTTACACATAATTGTACATTGTTTTTCTATTGTGTATTGTACATAAGTATCACTACGAACCATCTAACTATGGTCTCATTGAACTAACACCTACAAAGATTAAGAAGTATTGTTGGATGTTTAGCTGAGTGTTTAGGCAATACTTCACATTTCAATATACTACTATTGTATAGTACTTACAATGCTCAGATCTACAAAGGCTGTAAAACATCATGGTTCCAAGAAATTATTTTCCTTCTATATCTGTCTAGCCTATTTATCACCTTTAAAATCACATATTTTTAGAAGGTTTGAGAAACCATATTTGTTTAAACTGTAAAACACTGAACAAGAAAATGTTCCATACACACAAATATGCATTTCTAATCATGTGAAATCCATAGATGGCCTAATTCAATTATTTTAACTGACGGATCCTTAATATGAAACATAACTCAAAATCTTTACAATTGTTGCATGTTGCATGACTATGTTCTTCAATATAATTAGCATTTGGCATTACAGTCAAAATTATTCAACCCCATTGCAAATCTGGTTTATTGTCAAAATGTACACACAGTCAGCTGTTTGCAATTAACAAATCCAACCAAAACAATTGATATAGCTCAACACAACGAATGTTTCAAGCGTTTTCCCCAAATCCAACTGAAAATGCAAGTCATAATGACTTCTCCAGTCTCATAATTATTCAACCACCTGAATAGAATCCCTCACAACAGCACAAATATGCAAAACAGGGACTGTCTCAAGCACACCTGATGCAACTAATCAAGGGCTTCATTAGTTGCACCAGGTGTGCTTGAGCTGGAACACATGGGGATTGTTGAGTGTCACATTGGACTGCGTGTGAGAAACTTGGCTAAGTTAGATGAATGGTCGAAGAAGTTAAGAGATCATCGCCCTTCACAAACAAGGAACAGGATACAAAAAGATAGTGAAGACACTGAATATTCCTAGAGACACCATAACGGTGGTTTCACTACTTGGACGGGGCAGAGAAAGGAAGCTATCAACGGCTGCATCCAGATTTCTGAGACTGTATGTTGTGAGTGACTGCAAAAGACCTGCATCAAGACTTGGTGGCAACAAGCACTGAGGTTTCAGTGAGCACAGTAAGGTGCATACTAATCACAGGTTTCCATGCCAGAAATCCAAGATGTACACCATTACTGACCCAAAAGCACAAGAAAAGTTGGCTCCAATATGCTAACAATCATATACAGAAGCCACAAAGGTTTTGGGATTCTGTTACATGGAGCAATGAAACAAAACTGGAACCTTTAGGCATGATGGTTCAGCTGTATGTCTGGAGAAAGAAGGAAGCATACACTGAAACGAACACCATGTCCACAGTCAAGCATGGTGTTGGCTCGGTGATGCTCTGGGGCTGCTTTGCATCCTCTGGCACAGGAAACCTGCAGCGTGTGGAAGGCAAGATGGATTAATTGAAGTATCAGGAAATTCTAGGTGAAAACATCCTGCCGTCTGTGAAGAAGCTGAAACTTGGGTGTCATTAGACCTTTCAACAGTACAATGATCCCAAGCATACAGTACCTTAAAGGCCTGGTTGCAGATGAAGTACTGAAAGATGCTATTATGGACAACACAATAACCTGACTTGAACCCCATAGAATAACCCTGATGGTTGCAGCACGCAAACCCATGCATATTACTGAACTGGAGGCCATTGTTCATGAGGAATGGGCTAAGATTCCTCAGGAACGCTGCCAGAGGCTGGTGTCTGGCTATGCATCACATTTGCAGCAGGTCATAACAGCAAAAAGGGTGCTCTACTAAGAATTAGAAATTCTTGCCATTAAGGGGTTGAATAAATTTGAGACTGGAGAAGTCATTACCAGTTGCATTTGAATTTGGGGAAACAATTTCAACCATTCATTTATTGAGCAACTACAATTGCTTTTGTTTGATTTGTTCATTGCAAACAGCTGACAGTCTAAATTTTACAACAAACCGGATTTTTTAAAAGTCTATATGATGTAAGGTTTTACATTAATTTTCTCATGAGACCTAGATTCCAGCAGATTAAACGGAGGTGTGGTCCTGATCTGTCTAGGGAAGATAAGGAAAACCATAGGACAACTTGTACAACCGAGAAAACGACGCAGGACAGGAAATTATTTTTTGGAATAAAAACAAAAATAAATATTTTAGATCAAATGTAAATGTATGATTTATTATACATTTTATATTGTTATACCTTTTGTTATTTTATGTCAAAATTTCTAAATAACCAGTTTTTTTTATTACATGCCATTACTGTGATGTTTTGTCTACTGAACCTCTGACAATCTATAACTGCTGTAATTATGTAAGTCTTTTTGGTTTACAATAATGTAAATATCATGCAAAAAATATACATAAAAAATTTGAATGCATTTACAAATAAAATTTGTATTAAATTTGCATTTGCTCTTTAAATTCCTTAGAAGGGGTATACATTGAACTGTGTTGCACTGTTTTTCTTTTCCATTCAGCTCAGAATATTGTGGATAAATATTAGAATAGCCGCTTTGCAAATGACCCGAGCTGATGACCATTTAGGAGAGAAAAGACAATAGGGCAAGCGACTAGGAAACACCAAAACTGTATTGTGCCAGAGCAGTTATAAACACTAGTACAATTTTAGTACAAATTTAGTTGTAGTAAAGCATAAATTAATTTCCCAAAAACATTCCTAAAAACAATGTGCTTTAGAAAATAATGTTATATGACATACAACCACCTCCACATTATTGGCACACTTGACATAGATGAGCAGGAAATGCTGTAAAATTACACAGGTAATAATGATCTATATATACTGTATATTACACTGGTAATGATCATTAATTAAATTATACAGGTAATTATTTATATTTGAAGGTGCAACTTGTAGAACTTTACAACATGTGAACATAACTGTACAATCTGTATTTGTTGAGATTTTATCAATATGAAAGTGATTGCAGCGCTTATTTTGTCATTTGGACAGGAATTGCAATGAGGACATAATCGGTTGTGCTTCCACAGTGTTTGTCATTTGGCACAAGCCGGTCCATCTTTGATATAAATTATACATTTTACACTTTGCTTGTGCGTGTAAAAACGCACTGCATAGCGTAAAGAATCATATTGAAATTTTATATGATATTTGATCTATAATATAGATAATATTATGTCAATAATATACAGTGTTTATATATATAAATATACTGTGTTTGTAAGCTGTTCACTGAAAGAGAAAGTAGTTCTATAGTTACAGCTCAAAATTCTACAAATTTGGTGAATTAACCAGATGAACTTGTAGATAAGTTTCAGCACTCCAAAGCTGCCAAAAGTTGTCACCAGAGCACAATGAAGGTACCTGACATCCCAAACCGAGACAGTGCTGGCCCGTTACACCCCCCCTTAACGGGAATCCCTTCACAACATTTTGCACACATTGTTAAGAAATATGTCGATAATTACAGACCAACATATACAGGTCTCTTACTAAATCCTTCAAACAGGTGTGAACTCCATTGAGCCATTTTTTTGAAGGAGCATGTGCCATTCTTTTGGTAGATTAGGGTCTTCCTCACCCTTGGTGAGAGACGCTTCTTTGATCCCAGCACCAGAGAGGTAAACATGCCATGAGTTCTGTGGCCCGGCTCCTGGGGCAGAAAGCAAGTCCCGGTCCAAAGTGCACCTGACCTGAAAGTAGCGGTCTAACACTGACAGAATCGGTTCTGAAGCTGAGGGGTCTCCACCTGCATGCCCTTCCCCCTCAGACTGGAATGAGGCTATGACGCGACAGGGGGACAGCTCGGCCGCTCTCTCCTCAAGGCTTGCGGTGAGAAATGCAGCCGTGTCAAACAGCAGCGCAGCTATATGTGCAGCAGAGGCAAGCTCCGCCTGCTGCAGAGCACCACTTAATCCAGGCACACGCAGGAACCTCTCCAGTCCATCCACAACGATCAGGGACGGAGGGGCAGCAGATCCAGAAACTGGTTGATGCAAAGATGCCACATCCTGAAGCAAATCCTCCAGGGAGTTGGGGTATGCAAACTTGATTTTCTGCAATAAAGCAATGCCAGTGATCACCAGAACGGTTTGCTATTGAGGTTTTGTGGAACACATGTTCTCCCTCAGATGTTTAGGGACAATTGTCTGCCTTGTGCATTTAGGTATACCTATGTGTGTTTGGGTGATTTGAGGGTGCTTGGAGACAGATGACTTTTGTGATGTTTTTTGAGACACAGAATAGTCTAAAGAGAGAGGATAAATAAAACAAAACACAAAAGTTGGCTAATTTGGAACATGACAAAATAAAACCATTTTCTAATGAGCAGCATGATAATCAGTTTACTGTAAAGGTTTTTTTTTACATTTCAGTGTTATCAAGTTGTGCCAGGTTAAATAGAACATATCGCCTCCCAAACAAAAAATAGAACATATCTTTGCAATATATTTCAAGAAAATGTTCCTGTAACTTTAGATTATGTGGCTCTTCATTGCTCTACAAAGGTACAGAGAATGGAGTAGGTAGGTGGTACAGTTTAAAGGGCTGTCTGGACAATTGTTCACCCTTAAGGTGGTTCCCAAGTATTATGTATTTATTCATTTCACATGTCATCGTCGTATTATTAAACACAACTTCAGAGGGTATAACGATCACATGCAGTGAAATGGGGACATCCAAATAAGATAATAAAAGCTTTTCGCAGGGAAAAAAGCAAACACAGAAAATTGTAATCCCCCAAATATTGATGTAAAGCCAGTGACATAGAAAACATCAACGCATTCATCCAGTATTGTCAACTGGCAGATTAATTGGGAAGTGTCCCAGCTCTTCCTGACACTCAGAACATCCACCACATTAAGCCCATCTGACAGGTAACATTAAGGCACAAAGACCATTCATCTAAGTGTAGTTCTCATATATTTAAAGTAATCAATTTCAAATTAATGTTCTGTGGGTGTGTATGTACAGAAGTATAGGCTGTCATTTAAAAAGTTTAATTTGTACATTAACACAAACTAATAGTTGCTAGCTATAGCTATATGTGTGTAACTAATGAATTACCTTCAAATTTTCGGGGCTCAGGTTGGACATGTCGTCCTGCAACGATCCAGGAAGGCTCTGAATTTGAACCTGAGTGAAAAATGACACTTTGAGCCCCAGTTCAGAGGCTGCTGTCACTGCCGCAAGGAGCAGCAATGAGCGGTTGATTACATTTTCTCCAACCACCAACGTACTACATTTTGATGGTGCGATAATATTGATATCCTTCGGTTTTCCAGACTGATTGATGTAGTTTTTAAAAACTAGCGTCAAAATATCGGCCATAGACTTTTTTTATATCTACAATGTATAAACTTTTTTGTTGTGTTTAGAAAGTTGTTTAAACGTTGTGCATAGTTTCAAATAGCTGATGATTAAATTTTGAGATGGATCCCCGCCGCTTGGCGTCACTTCCTTTAGGAGACAACTTCCGTCTACATTGATGACATGAATCCTCGAGCAATTATTTTTTATGAATATACAACATTACAAGTAATCAACATTGCGGCAAACAAAGAAGTAAATTACATCAATGCTGTACAATCAAATGTAATAATAGCATATAAATAAAAGGCTATGGGTTTGTCCGTTAAAGACCTTAACGGACGAACAAACATTTATAAATATATGTGATTGTATGTGATTGTACAATTTCATTTTGCATAATAATAAAACTGGATTTGTTTATTTACTATTATTGCATTTATGCAACACTGGACAAAATTATTAGATTTTGCCTCCCATGACTACAGTAAATTAGCTTTATAATTTACTGCAAATACGAGGCCAAAGAGTCAGTGTTTTTATGTTGCACACAAGGCTTGGAAAGCTGCAAGTCTCTGATTATTACCAATTGTTCAAATTGTGTATCGTGTCTGCTCGAAATATAAATAATTGAGAATGTAAATGAAATTACAACACAATGGTAAATAATCTAATGTTTTAAATGCTAAAAGAGTCACTATTAAGTCATACCTATTTTTCGTCACGGTTACATCTAGAATGTTTCAACGCCAAACAAAATAAAACTTTGTTTTTCTATTGTAGAACATAGATATCTATGTTGTAGAAGAGCCGACCACTAAGGCTTGGTGAACAGTCGACTCAGCTGCGTGAAATACGTCATCGATGTAGAGAGCAGGCGTGTGCGCGTAGGGCTATACCACAACAACACCACACAGCTGTTGTCAAGATGGCGGATGGATACGGAGAAGAGGGTCTCCTTGACACCAAAGAAGCCGGGGACCAAATCAAGGCCATTCTGAGGCGTTGCAGAGGGCGTCCCAGACTGACAGATTCAGACCGAGCACAAAGACGCCTCGAGTCCCGCAAGAAGTATGATGTTAGGCGAGTTTATCTCGGAGAATCTCACAAGGTTTGGAGTGAGCTTCGTAGACGAACGAGTTTGAGTGACGCTGGACTAGCCGAGTATCTTATCCTTCTCAACTCAACGTATGGGGAAAGATACCGGCTAAAATATACAGGGTATGTATAAACGAATATACCATAAAATGTCATTATTTAAAATGGCTACAGTACTAGCTAACAATAAGTCGTTGACCGCTAACAATAAGTCGTTGACCACCTCCTTTTAATGTCAGGTAGCAAATGTTTAGTCACAATATCCAATAACAGCACTGTCATATTTCTATTCGTGTCTAGGAAGAAGACCACCACAGACGTATGTGCAAAACTAAAAAGAGGTAGATAAAAAACACCCAATTTTCATATCTTAGCCATGCCATGAGGGATTGACATGTCTACACTGCTGTTGATGATGGTTATTTCCTACAGGGAAAAGGGACAGGGTGTCTAGTCTTTGTAGCCTGGTGTCCTGGTATCAGCATCACTCCCAGACGTGCCCACATGAGCCACATCTCAGAGCTCTGGAACCACAGCCTGGATTCTCCACCTCTGCTATCTGGCAGTGTCATGCAGACCATTCATTTGTGCAGCACCTCTTCTCGCCACCAACAGAGCCCAGCGAATCAGAGGGAGAGATGGAGACAGAGATGGAGGAGGAAGTTGTCACAGACAAAGAGGCAGCTGAAGAAATCAGGACTAAGTGTAGGAAAGACACAAATACCTATGGACAGCTAACTTGTAAGAGAGACTGCTAGTATTAGGTCACACCCCCCTTTTGCATGCAAAACAGTTTGTTTAATCTTCAAGGTATACAGTAGAGGCTACAAAGTGTCAGAAACACCTGTAATATACACCACACTTAAAGTTGTGTACAACCCTTGTTTTGCCGATTTACTTAATCTTAATTTAAGTCTATCTTTTCTTTATTGTTCTCTCAGATGCAGGAGAGGATTTGGAAATTGCTGGAGCTGAGGGTACCATGGCTGAAGAGGGGCAGGCCACGGTTCTTGGTAAGCTCCCAGGAATGGAGACCCCATCTAGGGCAACCCCACTAAACGAGCACCTCGTCGACAGCCATTCTGTTTGGGAAACGGAGGTGGTGATGGAGGCAAGCAGACAGCATGTCCAGGAGTCTCCCAACGAGGGAACAGGTTATGACCCTGCAGGAGATGATAGCAACACAGGGGATGATAGCAACACAGCGGATGATAGCAACACAGCGGATGAAGAGGAGGATCTAAGAAGAGACAGAAAACCTCGAGGACAGAAAGTAGCAGGTGCATCCCGCAATGGTTATGAGTGTGTTGTGCTGACGGCCTCTTTAACAGACCGGCTGGACAAAACTGATGAGGAGGATACGCCACTGACCGTGGGAGACAGGGTTAATGTAGACACGCAGCCAAGCCACCATCCAGCCTCAGTACAGCTTTCTGGGCGAGGGGAGCGCCTATATTCCCAAAAGCTACAGACTGTGGTGACCAGCTGTGAGATTCCTGACCAGAGAGAAACACTGGAGGGATCTCAGGTAAAGATAATAGAGAAGGTCTTGCTTTGGGTATACTTGTCAAATCTCAGACACTTTAGCTGAAATGGATGGATGTGTGCATGCAGATGTGGCCTGTGTGTCCATGCAGTGATAGGAGAAACTACTAGTGCTTTAATAATTGACCCACTTGGCCTCTTGTCAGCTGACTCAACACGACTCTCACTAAGGGCAGCAAAGCCATTTGCTGTTAAATTAAAACTTGTTAATTGTGATCAAATAATGTTAAAGGTACATGAGTCAACTAGCTAGGTATCCTATTAAAGTAACACTTCGTTTGCCTAGCTCTTGCAGAGGTGTTGCCAAGATGTGTTTTCATGTTCACTGTTAAACTTCAGCAATAGCATTCCTTCAAGCACCAAACTACTTAGCTAGATGTAACATGTTGTCAGTAAGATCATCACAAATCTTTCACTTACGTGGACTTTGGCAGTGTTTTTGTTGCAATGTAATACATTGATTAATTGTAAAAATGCTGTCAAGGGAACCTATTTGCTAAAATGTAAAAGTGATCATAAATTGATTTGTAGATTTTTCAAAATTTTCTCCCCTCCCAATTGGTCTTGTCCAATTGCCACTGACCCTGCCTTGTTGGTAGCTCCACAACTCCCTGGACAGATGCAGGAAGCTGAAGGAGGCTCACATTGTCCCTCCAACCACATGTCGCACCGCTGGCCGTTTTTTTCACGCTGCTCATCCAACACGGAAGCCTTTAGTCAGCACATGCACAGGATGATTACGTTCACCAACAATACCTCCGTCATTTAATTGACAGGTGCACAATCTCCACACAAGGAGTCGCTATAGAGCTACATGGCAAGATAGATAATCTGATTTATCTAACCCAAATCCCAGGCAGCACTATGCCAATTTGTGCTGCCTCGTGCAGGAGGTCTAGGGAAAGACTGAGAACATTAATTTGTTCATTAAGCCACTCCCACTAAAGCCAGGTGAGAATGGTTAACGTACAACACTTACATGGGCTAGGGCAAGGTCAATTGCATTGGAATTTTGTCACAAGTTGGTGTCATCACTGAAGAGGATATCTTTATATAGTAATTATATGAATACATATCCTGTCATGTCATTCCTAGCTGATCATCATTACTGGCTCCAACTATGAGGCGTTAACCTCAGAGAGCATCCAGCTCAACATGGGGGAAGGAGATGTGGAGGAAGTCACCTGCACTGTCATAGAGGGCGTGGCCTACAATCAAGTGTGCCAATCAGGAGACCTTAGGACAGTAGAGGAAGATTCCATCACAGGTACTCTGCTGGCACATGAAATTAGGTTTTACTACACAGACACACTGATTTCAAATGTTTTTGAATGGATTATAGCTGTTTTGAGTCGGTGAAATATATAGTGCTTTTAAAAAAAAGATATGCCCCATTATATCTACAGCTCGGGGCTTCCAGAAAAAACAAAGTTCTATTGTATGAATGGAGAATGTTTTAAAAATGTTTTAGTAGTGCTCTCTACAAAAGTGTCCTACATGACCAATAAATAATCATCCAGAAAGTCACAGAGAACATTAGAACAATGTACAGAGATCTGCAGACCTCTTATTTCCATGTTTATGAACACCACCAGGAAGACTAAGCAAAGTGGGAGTTCACCTAAAGTTCAACTGAAACCATTGCTCACTAAAAAGTAAATGAAACTCATTGAATGCAAAAAAAATACATGTAGGACTGGCCAGAGTTTCAAAACAACGTTACATGGAAAGATGAGCACAAAACATTTAGTCATAGTAATTCATATGGAGATAAATGTATTAGCTTTATCAGTTTGCAGATGTTGTTTTTCAGAAAAGTCAGTCGGCAAATGTTTACTAAGTGTATGAGCAATTTGAAATGATCAACAATGGAAAAGGTGGATGTTTTGTTACCTTGTTTAATTGGTAAATTTACTGTCAATATTATGTTTAAACCATGCACTATGTAACTTCTTCAAAAACTACAAGGACTAGTAAACATTATGAACTAGCATATTGGATCCAGGGCTTGAAAACCTTCATTTAAATCAGTGGTCCTCAAACCCTTCCATGGAGGGCCTAGTGTATGCTGGTTTTTGGTCTTTCCCTTCAATTAGAGCATAATTAGGACCTAGACTGCCAGGTGAGGGGAGATCCTAACCAATTAGTGAGCTACTCCATCAGGCTTGTACAAGGTAAAAGCGAAAACCTGCATACACTAGGTCCTCCATGGAAGGGTTTGAGGACCACTG
>JACXGM010003617.1:0-29856 GCA_016801145.1 Umbra pygmaea
AAATAATAGCGCTTGATTCAACGCGATAAACATCGCATAACAAATATGGAAACATTACACATTTCGAAAATATGCCACTAAAATATATTAGAATAGTGTGACATATTTACTAACTTGTAATATTTTAATAGTCGTTTTAGTCGTTTTAAAATATATTTATTTTAATATCGTGTTGAATCAAGCGCTATTATTTTAAAGGAACGAAACTATGAAAGGCTAGGACTCCACTAAAGAAGCTGGCTCCCTAAAGAAGCTAGCTTCACACTGGTCTGCCACAGCACCGGCGTCTGAATCGAAATAGGACTGATGCTATGAGCGCATGTGAAACGAGGACTTGAATGAGGGGAAATCTGGCTAAACATATTTATTTAACGGCAAATAAATCATAATGAATTATGCATAATAAGTGGATCTTGGTTTCTGCACTAACGAAGACTGATTTATTCACTTTATAACTGTAAAACATCCTCGTTTGCAAATCACAGTAGCTATGTGTTTGGATGTTTTAGATGCAAATCGTAATTGAAATAAATTTATCAGATTATGGAGATGTTTTAACCGACTGATGTTATGATTACTGAAGTTATACATTTGAATGTGTCAAGTGTTTTCTCATCCTGTCCCGCGGTAGACTTGATGTCACGTTTAATCGTAAACATGATTAATTAATAAGCAACTCTCAGTTAAGAATGCTTAATTCCTAGTGACAGCTCACTGGTTACTAACCATCCCAAAGGAATCTGAATTAATTAATTGTTGTAAATTCTTGCATTATCCTATTGATTGCACATAATCCTTCCGTCAAGATTGACAGGATTAAGTAAGTGTAAAGACAACAGCCCTGGACAAAAATGATGGAAGAGATTAATAATGTAGTTTCAGTGAAAGTGGAAAAAGGCAAGTGAAATGTAAATCCAAGTAATGCACAGTCACATCAATGAAAAATATATATTTTTAAAGCCATCGGAAGGTAAAACATGAGTTCATGTCCTGTGTCAACATTAACAAACAACTCTAGTTTATGCATTTGTAAATCAATAATAAAGTTATGGTTTTGATTATTAATTGTTTGTTTACATCTTTGTTCATCATTCGTTCATGAATAGTTCATATATTAGGTAGTGATTTGTTCATGCCAACAGCTACATGAGTTCACGACATGAATCAACATTAACAAATTACAGCAGAAAGTGTTTGTTCATGCAAAAATCAACATGAGTTAATGTCGGGTATAAACATGTTCACATGATGGTAATCATTATTAGTTAATGCATTTGTACATTAGTAGTTAAGTATGAGTTTTCATTATTCATTTCTTATTAATGTATTTGTTCATCATTCGTTCATGTTTAATAATGTGTTTGTTAATGTTAGTTCACGTACCCTTTTTGTAAAGTGTTACCCTAAATAGTGTATTAGAGTTATACTTGTATGATGATTTTTTACATTCTGGTACTTCTTACCTGGGTTTTTTGCATCCAAAATATTGTTGTATATCAAACCGTTTACAACAGATATGACAGGATATCGCTTTTTGCTGTTTTGCTGATGACTGGTTTATAAGAGCAATAATACGCTGTGCCTAAGGAAAGCTTTCAATCCTGCTACATTGCCAATTTACACAGCTCATGCATGGGATGATTACACTCACCAACTATATTCCCACGATTGCATGCACAGGCGCCCGACACAATGAGTCACTGGAGAGTGATGTGGCACGGTAGATATCTGAGTTAAGTGAGAGAAGCCATAGTTTCTTACTGAAAATGCACTTATTTGAAGGACTAGCATAGTGAATACAGTATATAAACTTACTTCCACTTAAGCTGAATAATAAAGATGTGGGTATTTTTTAAATACAAAACAGATGTTGCTACAGTTGCATAGTTGCTCAAAGTTAAAACGGGGGTGACCAGTCTCATGACCAGTTGAAATCTCTTTTCAGCTAAAATGTCCCAACTTGCTAACAAATCATTGGTTTAGAAGCCAGTAAGATTGACAACTGATTCTAGCCAACTGAATGATTGAAAGCAGTGGCTCCTGCTCCCCAAATCAATTGCTTCACACCTGAACCTCATTTTGAGTGGGATTGTGATATTTGTTTAGCAATTTTAATGGGGGTGGTCATGTATTTGATCACCCCCTTTACATTTTAATGTATGGTATTGTCTTGGAGTCACCAGGTTTCAAAAAGCGAGCAGTAGATAAGTGCAAACCCAAGAATGTAAACGATCTTGAAAGTGTTCCTTAACCTTGTCAAACATTACAGGAAAAGACTCCATTCTGTTATCCTTGCCAGAGGTGGTTGCACTAAGTACTGAATAAGGAGTGCCAATAATTATTGAACCTTATTTTGGTGAAATTTCTTTTGTGTTAAACTCAAAATATTAATACAATTATTGATTTCTAATTATTTTGTTTATGTTTTAAAAGTGTTGTTTGTGCTTTGCCAGTTAGATGTGGCAGTAATTTTGGAGCCCACTGTAATTGGTGACTCTAACTTTTATACAGTCAAAATTGCTAGCCTGTTTATGGGGTCCACGTGGCGTAGTGCTGCTGGGTATAGGTTAGACAAGTCAGATTATCTATCCTACCACGTCGCTCTCCAGCGACTCCTTGTGTTCAAGTGTAGTCGGTGAACATAATCATCACATGCATGATCCAACTAAAAGGCTTCCTTGTTGGGAGAACAGTGTGAAAAGAAGCAGTAGCTCGGGCGACATGCGGTTGAATAAACCATGTGGATGCCCCTCGTCATCCCACAGATCTCTACAAGGAGTTGCGCAGCTGCCGACAAGGCAGGACTTGACAGGGAATTGGGAAGGGAGGAAAATCTGAAAAAATTGTTGGCCTGTTTTTTCTATATAAACTATAGCCTTACACATCTGACCTAGCAATTTTAAAACATTCGGCCCATGGTAGCATTGGTAAACTTATCTAGTGTAAGACTTAAAGTTCTTTTTCCCACTATCCTACATGATTTGAATAGCATCTGTGCATGTTATACAGCTGCAGGAATGAAATCTATAGAGATATATATATATTTACAGAAACAAAAAAATATACCAAATCTATAGACAAGTTCTCTGCAAATTTCTGTACATTTTAATTTCAAACGCTAGCATAATATGGGACATAATATGAGTCAGCATTTTATGGGACACTTAAGTGCATTTGACTCATCCAGCTACTTTCAGTTCAATTTAATCCTGACCTGCCACTCGTCCCTCTTTCTGCCACCATTTACTCATACTCCTGGAGTCAATCAGCTGGCAGAATAATTAGCTTGCATAGTGGCTCTCCTTCTCATGTAATAGGACTTTGCAGTCATTTTCAAATCTCTCACTCTCAGCCATAATGCTGTTTAGTGTGATATACAAAAAACTCATTCAAAAAGACCTCATTCAATCAGTCAACTGTATTTCAACAGCCTTTATTAAAACCGCAGTCATTGGCTCAAGGGGTGGCCACTCCCCTTCTGGCTGTTATGGGTGTTGTAGACTGAGGGTGCAAAATATACGTTTAATGGCAGTTAATTTTTGGTAGACAAAGGTTAAAAGATCAAAATAAAAATAGTAACGCATCCGGGTAGGATATTGGTAGCGAAAGCAGGAGTTGACAAGCAAAATCTATTAAATCTCAGAGTGTAAGGCCTGGTAGTTCTCGGGCATGGTCCTATGTTTTGAGTGAGTGAGCTTGTGTCCCCCCCAGGGTTTCCCTGGCCAGCAAGCCACCTATACAGGGAATTCTCAGCTAATATGCTATTTCTTCCCCTCGTCTCTTCAATCTGCTTAATGCAATTTTCCACTGTTTTGCGGGAATCCGTATGACGTTGTCCATTTATAAGGTCCTTTAATTAGGAGTCTGGCTACTAATCCTCTTAGTGTGTATCCTTTTGCATTGCTGGTTTTAAGAAAGGTTTGCGCTGTCGTAAGAGGATGGGTTTGTCTCTGTTATTGTGTGCCTTGCTTTAGCCTTCTATCCCAACCTGCTTAAAAAGAAAAAGCCCTGCCTGAATATCTGTTCATCCGTTAATCTACGGCTCAATTGCTAACTGGGAGAGCAGTCTGATATGTAGAGCTGTGAATTGCAAGGGACCTCACGATCCGATTTTGTCACAATACCTTCGTGTCGATATGACACGTATTGCAATTTTAACGATTCACGGAATTCTGAATGTATGGCAAATCAATATTTCAATTTTCTGCTTCTTTTCTTAGTTAAACATGCTAAACAGTTGCCAAAAAGATGTAATACTATAACAATAGCATGTCAATAGTTTGCTTAAAACTTTCTCAAAGGAGAAAAGTGTTCTCAAAGGAATTTAAATGTGAAAAATGTTTCATGATTATATTAAAAAGGTAATCCACCGAAAAAGGCACACTCCTATGATACAGTATACATATACATACTAGTAAAATAAGGTATATTACAAAATATATAGACTATATCCCAATATCAAATATGGCCCTCAAATCCAGGTCCACTTGATTATTTCATTACAACCCTCTAATCCAGCATTTATTTAGATTTATGATAACAGGTGGGTGAAATTTATGATGAGGTAGAACAGAACCAGCAAGCTCTGGCCCACGTAGGGTAAGAGTTGAGTATCCCTGGATCAAATGTATCATTGACTTTTCACTTAAGCCTATAATACATTAGTAATTTAGCAACCAACATAATCGCTGGCTGGCTACAGTTTTACCTTAAACTACAGTAAGAAAAATGTCAGTAACAGCTATTGAAACAGTAATATTTGTAAAATCACTAAAATAAACTGCACTATCAGTACAGGTATTTAAAAGCATCATGTTGAACTTGGAAAATTGTGTTGCTTGTTTCCTGTCTAAAAAAGAGATTTAAAAAAGAGAGTCCAACCAATCACATTTCTGTTGTCTAGTGGTTGCTTAGCATGTATTACCCATGCAGCCAATTGACAACCTATGGGTAATGAAACTAATGCAAGTGATAGTGATATACACTCACCTAAAGGATTATTAGGAACACCATACTAATACTGTGTTTGACCCCCTTTTGCCTTCAGAACTGCCTTAATTCTATGTGGCATTGATTCAACAAGGTGCTGAAAGCATTCTTTAGAAATGTTGGCCCATATTGATAGGATAGCATCTTGCAGTTGATGGAGATTTGTGGGATACACATCCAGGGCACGAAGCTCAATTCCACCACATCCCAAAGATGCTCTATTGGGTTGAGATCTGGTGACTATGGGGGCCATTTTAGTACAGTGAACTCATTGTCATGTTCAAGAAACCAATTTGAAATGATTCGAGCTTTGTGACATGTTGCATTATCCTGCTGGAAGTAGCCGCCAGAGGATGGGTACATGGTGGCCATAAAGGGATGGACATGGTCAGAAACAATGCTCAGGTAGGCTGTGGCATTTAAATGATGCCCAATTTGCACTAAGTGGCCTAAAGTGTGCCAAGAAAACATCCCCCAAACCATTACACCACCCCCACCAGCCTGCACAGTGGTAACAAGGCATGATGGATTTATGTTCTCATTTTGTTTACGCCAAATTCTGACTCTACCATCTGAATGTCTAAACAGAAATCAAGACTCATCAGACCAGGCAACATTTTTCCAGTCTTCAACTGTCCAATTTTGGTGTGCTCCTGCAAATTGTAGCCTCTTTTTCCTATTTGTAGTGGAGATCAGTGGTACCCGGTGGGGTCTTGTGCTGTTGTAGCCCATGTGCCTCAAGGTTGTGCGTGTTGTAGCTTCACAAATACTTTGCTGCATACCTCGGTTGTAACGAGTGGTTATTTTAGTCAAAGTTGCCCTTCTATCAGCTTGAAGCAGTCGGCCCATTCTCCTCTGACCTCTAGCATCAACAAGGCATTTTCGCCCACAGGACTGCCACATACTGGATGTTTTCCCTTTTCACACCAGTCTTTGTAAACCCTAGAAATGGTTGTGCATGAAAATCCCAGTAACTGAGCAGATTATGAAATACTCAGACCAGCCCGTCTGGCACCAACAACCATGCCATGCTTAAAATTGCCTAAATCACCTTTCTTTCCCATTCTGACATTCAGTTTGGAGTTCAGGAGTTTGTCTTGACCAGGACCACACCCCTAAATGCATTGAAGCTACTGCCATGTGATTGGTTGAGTAGATCATTGTATTAAGGAGAAATTGAACTAAAAAATATTCAAAACAAATATAGATTCATGTGTTTGAGAATCTATACTAATATTTGCAAAAATAGTACAATGCAGTATCGATTTTTCTTTTCTCCCATCCCTACTGATGGTGAACATCTGCCAGTTCTGATGATTCTGTCAAAGATGTTTAGGCCCGGTTGGTAGAGATTAGCCAATCAGAGAACATGCGTTGGGAGCAAAACATTTTTTTAAAAGAGGCTCTCTTTTTGGCAAAAAAAAAAATGTTACATATGCAGCTGGCTAAATTGGGTAGTTGTGGGCTACGGGATAGTACGTAGCTGGTAGCATTTGTCTCAGAATTGATTCTGTTTGTGCTGAAAGCTGCTAGGAATGCTTCTGTGTATGTATTGATGCCATTTGACATTATAATTTAATTTGGTAGCTTTCTAGATGCACAGACAAATTACAGTATAAGACCTAATACTTCCTCCATGCTTGCTTTTTTGCCACTGTAGCTGCCTTATGGTAACAGAAAACATGTTGTCCAGGTAAAGAACTGCCCCCTGAGCTTTTCAGTGTGATTTTTTTATAAGTACTGGATCTCTACAACAAAGAATTTACCCAAATTTTGTCAAAGTTCTACCAGTGTTGCCTGAGATGATTTGGTTAGGATCTAATAGGCTATATGCACATCTCCACTACTTCCTGAACTTAAGGCAGCTCCTTTGTTTCCTGTCTTACATTATTGGAGAAACTGATTAATCCACGTGTGTCACAATGGTCAAATACAAGTGGATTAATCAGTTTGTCCAATAAAGTAAGACAGGAAATAAATGAGCTGCCTTAAGTTCAGGAAGTAGTGGAGCTGTGCATATAGCCTATTTCCCTGAGCAATACCAAATTTCATCAGTAGTTGTCAAATAGGACCACAAAAATCAATGTGCCTTTTCTCTGCCTAAGCTGATTGTCTTAATATAATATCAACGTTTTCAAATGATTACAACAATGTATCATCTATTTAGTGTTCCAGCAGTGTTTGATCTGTGTATGTGCTAGTGCCAGCCTTTGAAAAGGTCACTTTATTTTCACAGTCACTTTAGGACTAAGAAGGCTCATCATAGGTGATCTGTAAGGCCATCTGGATAAGAGTGTGTGATAAATGAATAAAATGAATATATTAAGTGCTCTCAGCAGACCAAGATTTCACCTTCTGACCTGTCTTTTCTGCTTTAGCTTACACTTCAGTGGTGTTAAAGTATAGCTATATGTCTATGGAAAAGTAGCTTGTGTGAGGTTGTGGTGGTGGTGGCTGGCAGAAGAAAGCACTCAGACTTTCAGAACAAAATGTTACATTCTGCTGAGTTACTTCCATAGTAGATGTTTGCATGATGGCCATTGTCATTAAGCTAGTCCTCATTTTCTAATAATTTCCAGCCATCTTACGTCACTGCGACTCAACCATCATTGGGCTAATATAAACAAGAAAAATTCAAAAAGTGGGTATGGCAAGCAATTGAGGGGTTGAGCCTAAGCAAGGTGAATACTGCCTTTCTTCCTAAATTGTATTAAACAGTAGTTAGAACTTTTGAATTAAATACTTTTTTTCATTATGGGCCCTGGTCAAAAGTGGTAAAATGTAGTGCCTTCTTGGAAAGAGACCACCTCACCCTAGTCCAGTGGTTCTCAAACCTCGTCTGGAGACTCTCTAAGCCAGTCCATGTATTGAATGTATCCCAGAACTAGCACACTTGAGTCAACTTGTCCACTAATCTCCAAGCCCTTACCTGCCTGAATCAGGTGAGCTAGTTCAGGGCTGCAACAAATAAAAATGCTAAGGGTTCCTGTGAGAAGTTTGAGAAGCACTGCCCTTGTCTAACTCACGAATGCCCCAACATTGTAGTTAAGTGTACTTAGCTTGAAGCTAACGGGGGTGAGGGGGCAACAAGGTGTGAATGTGGCATAGTTCTTACTACCATTTTAAGTCTGCCTTCATCTTCCTCATGTTCTACTCCCATTTGCTGTCTCTATTTTGGGCAGCAGCGTGCAAGCATGACGACTAGCGTGTAATTGCATGGCGCTGCCATTACAGATAAACAACTGGCATGCATGCCAAATAGTACCTCATTACCAGTGCCATGATGAAATCTTTAAATGTTGCTTTCTGTACACTCCGTTGTAAAATGTGATTGTCAGCAATGATTGTAATTCAGATAAGATGGCACTTTGCGTGGCTCCGTTCGACCACCCTAAACCTCTCTTCTTCCCCGTCTCTCGTCCTCTCCCAGCTCCTTGGACTGTGTGTGCTCTGCGTGGGCGTGTACGCAGAGGTGGAGCGCCAGAAGAACCGCACCCTGGAGGGGGTGTTCTTGGCCCCGGCCGTGGTGCTCATCCTGCTGGGTCTAGTGATGTTCACCGTGTCCCTGGTAGGAATGGTGGGCTCCCTCAGAGACAACAAGACCCTGCTTCACATGGTAGGAGCCTGAGCGAGACAACGGGCTGCGGGAGGAAAGATCAAAGGAGGGTAGGGGGAGGTTTTTGGAGGAGTGACATGAATAAATCAAGGGGCCCAGACTGCAGTCTGGAAGAGCACTTTCCAGCTGTACCCTGAGGGCACTATCGATACTGCTGTTTAACTAAAGCTCAGTGCCGACATAAAAATACAATAGAGATGTCACAATTAGAAAACTACTCACTAATCTTAAATCAAATGTTTGTTTAAATTATGTTAATATATTTATTACTCACACAGCTTGTGACTTTTTTCATACGTCACAAATATTTAAAAATGTTATTCTCAGCCGACGTCTGCCCTGTTTTTGGATGACTCGACCATGCCATCCCTGCTAAAGTTATATGCTCCAGTGTGGACTGAATGCTAGTGTGCTTTCTGTCTACACACTAATAACCAGATTTAACACAGCTTGACCAAACCCAGGCATATGCATTTGTTAATATGTTACATTTGATACAATGTTTGGCCATCTTGGATGCTCTCTAGTTCTTTTATACCTTGGTGGTATCTGCAGAATTAGAGTGCAGGTTATTATTAGCACAGACTTTGATGAGTTAGCTGAGGTAGAGGGTAGATTTTCCTTAAAGGAACTTGTAAAAACAATATAAGCGATTACAGTAAGTTGGTTACATCCCTGGAAAATAAAGAAAATATGGAAACTTCTGAAACTAAAATATGTTACATTCTGTCTGCATTGTTTAAAGGATAGGCAGCATTTATCGTAACCATAACTGACATGGATTTGCAGTGATTTACAATACATGTGGAAAGTCCTCATGGTGGAGAATTGGCTGCCTTAAAATTTCTTAAAGTATATTTATTATAATATTGTGTGCTCTTTTTGACTATTAGTTTCAGTTTCGTCTTCGATTAGAAGAACAAATGTATGAATTAACTGTCATCAGTATGTCTAAGATTGCTATCCAACTAGCTTGCTAGCTAAGACTTGAGCCAGTCACAATTAAACATAGCTAGTTCAAGAAAAAGTACTTTTGAAAATTTTCTAGAAAAAAACTTACCATATGAAAATGTTTTATTTATCTTATCATGCAAGCATGCGTCCAGTTAAAGTAAACTTTTTAATTGAGCCTGACTATGGCTCCTCCAACTTTACCCAGACACCCGGTATGAGGCAGCGCAAATCTTCATCGCACTGACCGGGATTTGGGATAGATAAGTCAGATTATCTACCTTGCCACGTCACTCTCCAGCGACTCATTGTGTCCAGATGTGCTTGTATGTTCAATAGTGGAAGTATAGTTGGTGAGCGTAATCATTCCATACATGATCTGACTAAAGGCTTCCATGTTGAATGTGTGTAAATAATGGCGGCTCTGCGACATGTGGTTTGATGAACCATGTGAGCGCCCTTCACCATCCTGCATCTGTCCAAGGAGTTGCGGAGCTGCCGACAAGGCAGGGTTAGTAGGGAAATTGGACAACACCAATTGGGAGGTGAGAAAATGTGTGTGGGGGGGAGATAAATATAAGTATTTTTTTAGGACTGTGGTTTAACAGCGCTGAATATATTGATAACAAGTAGAAACCCTCAAAAACACAGCAAGTGTGTGTGTGTGTGTGTGTAGATGTGTTGTATGCATAGATCCTGGGTGGTACTGGTTACTGGAGCTCATAACTAAGGTGAGATTGGTCAGTATGACAAGACATTTGGTATAGGTGATGTGTAACTTAAAATGAAAAAGGAAAACAACAAGACCTTGCAAAAATTATTTTATTGAAAGACCTATAGGAGGAAATATCCCCTACAGGCTATTCATATACAGGTAACATGTGCATTTGGCAGATCATCCTTCCATTCCTCACAGAAAAGGACAATGTGCATACATGGTTCATGTCTCAAATCTGCTCTCACTCATGTGGACAAATGTGGCCAGTTAAGATGGCTGGTTAGCCAAAGACTGGTAACATCCCACCAGTGACATTGGGACAACCTAAGACAGGGACAACGTGCACCTGGCCACACTAGTGAAACCATATGCCTCTACACAGTGTTCCAAATTATTATGCAAATTGGAATTAAGTGTCATAAACATTAAATATTTAGTATTTCAATCAAACTTATGGATGGCATTGTGTCTCCTGGCTTTATGGATCACTGAAATCAAACTCAGACACCTGTGATAATTAGTTTACCAGGTGAGCCCAGTTAAAGGAAAACAACTTAAGAAGGATGTTCCACATTATTAAGCAGGCCACAGGTTAAGAAAAGAAAAAGGATCTCTCTGCTGCGGAAAAACATAAAACAGTGCAATGCCTTGGACATGCTATGAAAACATTAGATATTTCATGAAAACTTAAGCGTGATCATCGTACTTTGAAGAGATTTGTGGCTGATTCAGAGCACAGATGGGTTTGTGCAGACAAAGGCATAATGAGGAAGGTTCCTGCCAGACAAATTTATCGGATTAAGAGAGCAGCTGCTAAAATGCCATTACAAAGCAGCAAACAGGAATTTGAAGCAGCTGGTGCCTCTGGAGTTCCGCAAACCTCAAGGTAGGATCCTCCAGAGGCTTACAGTTGTGCATAACCTACTATGTGTGCCATGCAACCCTGGATGGTCCAGATGGATGGAGTAGTGGATGGTTGGTGGATGGCCACCATGTCCCAATAAGGCTGCAACGTCAGCAAGGAGGTGGCGAAGTCATGTTTTTGGCTGGAATTAATGTTTTGGGACGGAACCCTAGGGAGAGAGCTGGTAGGCCCCTTTAGGGTCCCTGAAGGTGTGAAAATGACCTTGGCAAAGTATAGTTTCTGACTGGCCACTTTCTTCCATGGTACAAAAAGAAGAACTGTGCCTTCCATAGCAAAATCATCTCCATGCATGACAATGCACCATCTCATGCTGCAAAGAATACTTCTTTGTCATTGGCTATGGGCATAAAAGGAGAGAAACTCGTGGTGTGGTCCCCATCCTCCCCTGACCTCAACCCTATTGAGAACCTTTGGAGCATCCTCAAGCAAATGATCTATGAGAGTGGGAGGCAGTTTGCATCAAAACAGCAGCTCTTGGAGGCTATTCTGACAGCCTGCACGAAATTCAAGCAGAAACTCTCCATAAACTTACAAGTTCAATGGATGCAAGAATTGTGAAGGTGATATCAAAGAAAGGGTCCTATGTTAACGTGTAACTTGCCCTGCTAAGATGTGTTTGATTGAAATAGCTTTTGATTTCAGTAAATATGACCTCCTAATGCTGCATATTCAACAAATGACCATTTTCAGTTCTTTACAACCTATAAAATGTTTCGAAACTCTGTGCATAATAATTTGGAACAGTGCATTTGGAGTTCTTTATTTTTTTAAATACTGTTTTCATTTAGCCTGGAAAAATCCAGACCCAAATCCGGAGGATATTTGGGTCTGGCTTCGAGTAATGAAAATGACCCAACTCGAGGGGCGGCACCAAGCATGCATTTGAAAATCTCAAGGTACGCAATTGGATAACACTACGACCAATCACCAGTGGTTTTTTGCTAAGCCCCTATGGCGGAGCTAACTGTTAGATAAAACTCTTGCCGTATCAGGTCGCAAAACAGCAAAAACGTCCTTTTGTAAAAAAGTAACGATTCGAGCGCCGATTCTTCTGTTCCTCTTTTAGACAAAACGCCAAGTCTAACTCATTCATTGTAGTGGTCAAAGTCGTTTTAAACAACTGGTGTTAATCCATAGCGATCTTACAATGTTTACTAATGACTTCGAGCTTGCAGCGCTGTCATGTCGTCATCTGTTTAACACACCTCTGGCGTGCCTATATCAGATACACCGATGGGGTTGTTTGTTCAATTAAATTCGACTTAACCCTAACGGTTGATGACTTGAAAATTATACTGACTGTCATCATCATCGAAAATGTAGGTACATCAGTGTAAAATATCATTTGCATAATTATTTCGAACGCACTGTCTACAGATTGCTGCAGTGTGTTTGGGGGGGGGGGGTGGACTGATGCAGAAGTTCATAAATCCAGAAAAAAAGACAAAAGAATACCAATAAAAACCCAACCCCTCCTCAGATATCCTGATTCTAAGACTATTGGCTGCTATAACACAGGCACATTTAACAACGATGCCTGTCGATTTCCTGTTTATTTAGCATAAAACCTAACTTATTGGATGCCTAACCTTTCTGCTTTCATTAACACAACAACAATACATGTAAGTGCTATAGACTTTTTCAAGCAAGTTGTTTGTAGAATTTGTAGAAGTGTTGCTCTGTGTTTAGGCCTTATCAATAATTAACGCAATATTGCTCTGGTGTATTGCAATGAAGAGTAGTGTTACCAGGATAGCAGACCACATGGTGCTGGACTAGGTGTTGATGGGCCAGTAGTGGGCACTCTTCCCCTGGTCTAAAGGTTAAATCCAATGCCCCAGTGATGGGCTAGTACTGACCTATGTTCACTAAAGATCCAATTCTTATTTTAAGAATAGGGGGGGTTACATTTCATTTATATTAAAGCTTATTGCAGATTACTGCTCTTAAACTAAGCTTCCCCTGCCTCCTGGCACTTTAAAAAAATTTAAATGAATGTTGAAGTCGTTTTGTAGACACTTGTTCGCAGGAATTAAAAGTAATTAATGCATACATTTACATGAAAATGGCACTACCACCCTGGCCACCTAGTAATCCTGGCTGACAATGTGCTCATTATTCACTTATCAGTACTTAAGAGCATCAGCAAAATGACTAAGAGTAAAAACAATGTCATGTAGATAATGTAATTAATTAAGAGTGTAATATGGAGGAATCATGAAAAGTCATTTGCATAATCTTACCGTGGCTAGTTGAACAGTCGGCGTGATTAGCTGGCCAGTGACCACGGTGACATCTGCGCTGCCTTGAAATGAATCGTTGCTCTACTTGTGACGTCCCTGTTGCTAATGTGAATTGAATGGTGATGGAAATGTTGTCTTGATACCTCTAGTTCAACTTTAGAATGGGAATAGACTCAAAGATTTCTCTTGTTTTCCCACCAGTTCTTGTGTGTTCTCTGCGTGCTGCTGTTGCTGCAGGCTGTAGCTCTCATCGTCGCGCTCATCTTCGAGAAGAAGGTCAGTTCACTGCCACGATAAGATCACATCATGGCAGTGCTCAATGTGACGTAGAATGACTCATCAGCCATCATCCCTTTCTCTCTGAACGTAATGTTTTCCCTCTAGACATCAGCTTTGTTCCAGAGCAGTATACGAGAGGGAATCAAACACTATTATGATGATCTGGACTTCAAAAACATCTTGGACTTTGTGCAACAGAAGGTATGAGGGCCTTGCTTTGTTACGAGTGAGTGTGCGTGTGCATGCGCTCGGAACGATGTAAAAATTATGTTTTGTAGATTTTTATATTTTTCAGTCTTGAGTCATACTTTAGGCTTTTTATTGTGCTCTTTGTTCAAGACACTCAGACACACCATGTCGTATTCTAGCCTTTGATATTTTGGCTAATTTAATTTTGCATCTGTCATTCTGGTTATCCTAGTTAATTTACATTGGCAGAGAATAAGCTTCACTGCTGCAGGCATTTAATCCTTTCATTTGACACCATAGTTCACACCTTGTGAGGTTTTCCTTTCCGTCTGGGACCAAATGGCACTATATTCCTTTCTTAGTTTAGTAATTTCACCAGAGTCCCTATGAGGCAAATAAACTCACTATTTTTGCAATAGGGTGTCCTTTTAGGAGCCTGCTCTGTCATTTGCATAGCTTCCAGGGTGCTTCTCCATCAGCAGTGGAATACCAAGCTGTTGAGATCCACAAAGGGAACAAAGGCGATAACAAGCACCTGCTTCTGCTGTAATCGTACCAGAGGAGAGCGTTGGACCTGCTGCTGTCACATTCCTTTATAGCAACATGCAAGCTTTATTTTCAACCTTTAGATTGTAATGTTAAATGGAGTGCTGAGTACCGGGTACACCTACACCTTCATTCCTTCCCTGACAAGCTCCTCATTTCAGTTGATTGGTTAGGGGAAATGGGTTTCAGTCTGAAGTCAGTGAATAAATAAGCCCTGTCCAGGGTACAGGAATAAGAAATGTTGCATCTGAAATCCTTAATATCTATCATGTAGGGTATATTATAGAGGTGATTGGGTATGTAATAGAAGGGATAGGGTATATTATACAGGGGGTAGGGCAATATTATACAGGGGCTAGGGTATAATAGGGTAGGGTATACTATGGAGTGGATAGGCTGTACTATATAGGAGGGGATAGGCTGTACTATATAGGAGTGGTAGGATGTACTATAGAGCAGGGGTAGGGTCTATTATACAGGGGATAGTGTATACAGTTATACAGGGGATAGGGTTTAATATAGAGGGTTAGTTATATTATACAGGGGTTAGGCTGTACTATAAAAGAGGAAATAGGCTGTACTATAGAGGAGGGGATAAGTTGTACTATAGAGGAGAGGATAGGCTGTACAGTTGTGGTAAAGAAAAATAGAGAATTACTTATTAATATGCACAAAATCTGCTGCCTCTTGCCTTGATGATGGCGATTTAAGGAGTGATCAGATGAATTGCAATGTATTGCGAAGTCTCTCTCTGCCATGAAAATGTACTTAATCCCCACCAAATATTCCACTGCATTTCAGCCCTGCCACAAAAGGACCAGCTGCCATCATGTCAGTGATTGTCTTGTTAACACATGTGAAAGTGTTGACGAGGACAAAGCTGGAAATCACTCTGTCATGCAGATTGAGTTAAAATAACAGACTGGAAGCTTTTAAAAGGAGCGGTGTGCTTGAAGTCATTGTTCTTCCTTTGTCAACCATGGTTTGCCCTGCAAGGAAACACATGGCATCATCATTGCTTTGCACAAAAAGGGCTTCACAGGCAAGGATATTGCTGCTAGTAAGATTGCACCTAAATCAACCATCAAGATCTTCAAGGAGAGAGGTTCAATTGTTGTGAAGAAGGCCCAAGAAAGTCCAACAAGTGCCAGGACCAAGTTGATTCAGCTGCGGGATCGGGGCCCCGCCAGTGCAGAGCTTGCTCAGGAATAGCAGCAGGCAGGTGAGTGCATCTGCACGCACAGTGAGACTAAGACTTTTGGAGGAAGGCCTGGTTCTCTCCAGGAAAAACATCAGGGACAGACTGATATTCTGCAAAAGGTACAGGGATTTGACTGCTGAGAACTGGGGTAAAGTCATTTTCTCTGATGAATCCCCTTTCTGATTGTTTGGGCCATCCGGAAATAACACCTTGTCCAGAGAAGACAAGGTGAGCGCTGTTGTCAGTCCTGTGTCATGACAAAAGTAAAGCATCCTGAGACCATTCATGTGTGGGTCAATTTTGCCTAAGAACACAGCCATGAATAAAGAATGGTACCAGTACATCCTCCGAGAGCAGCTTCTCCCAACAATCCAAGAAACGTTTGGTGACGACCAATGTCTTCCAGCATGATCGAGCACATTGCTATAAGGCAAAAGTGATAACTAAGTGGCTCGGGGAACCAAACATCAAAATTTTGGGTCCATGGCCAGGAATCACTCCAGACCTTAATCCCATTGAAAACGTGTGGTCAATTCTCAAGAGGCGTGTGGACAAACAAAACCCCACAAATTCTGACAAACTCCAAGCATTGGTCATGCAAGAATGGGCTGCCATCAGTCAGGATGTGGCCCAGAAGTTAATTGACAGCATGCCAGGGCGGATTGCAGAGGTCTTGAAAAAGAAGGGTCAACACTGCAAATATTGACTCTTTGCAGAAACTTAACATAGTTGTCAATAAAAGACTTTGACACTTGCTTGTAATTATACTTATAATTATACTAACTACTGAAAAAAGATCTTAGTACACTGAAGCAGCTAACTTGTTGGAGACCAATACGTGTGTCATCCTCATGATCAGGTAAATGGATTTCATGTCTTACTGGTGACCATGATTGATATTTTCTTTACTCTTTCTATTTGTTTTATAGGTCACTGTTAAGATATGATCTCCATTTACCTGGTCCTTTTGTCTTGATTAGGGACTTCCCAAAACTTGTGAACTCAACATGTAACTAAAAAGTCACTATAAAGGTAACTTTACCCCAACACTGGAGTGGAGATGGACATAGTAAAGATTGACTAGGGTATATTATAGAGGTGATAGGCTATACAGTAGAGGGGATAGTATATTTTATAGAGGGGCTATGGTATATTATAGAGGATGGGCAAGGGTATACTATAGATGCGATTGGCTATAATAGAGGGAATAGTGGATATATTATAGAGGGGATCATATGCTGTTGATTCGACAGGCTATACTATAGAAGGGGTAATGTATATTATAGAGTGGATATGTCATATAGGCTAGAGGTCTGGGACTGAGAGAGGCAGATGTCCTCAGATTAGAGGTTTTCCTGGGATCTCCAGAAATGTTTCTGGGCTGAGGTCTATCTGTGAAATCCCCATCTGACACCCAGCAAATGTGAGGACAAGAAAGGAGGGGGTGTTTATGCTAAAAACAGCCCACATATCTCTGCAGACTGCTTTGTCTGCCTTGAGCTTATTCTTGCCCTTTTCATTGATTTGGTATAGCCTATTGCTTGAGTACAGATTACCAGGATGCACAATTAGGCATAGTCAACTTTTCAAAATGTGTTTTTTGTCCCCTAACACAGAATGTTAGAAGTGATTTTAACCATTACGATTGTGAATGTCTACGTGATACAGACATATTTCCAATTCCTTTATAACAGATCTACATAAACCCAGGCCTTGGTATGAATCATCGTCTGATGGCATACTAACTTTCTCCTTGTTTCTTTCCAGTTCTCGTGTTGCGGTGGTGACGACTACAAGGACTGGGGTGTCAATCAGTACCATTTCTGTAATGGGAGCGGCCCGCTGGCATGTGGCGTCCCTTACACATGCTGTGTCCGCCAAAAGGTGACTGCTGCCATTAAGAAACAACACCCCTGTGTTCAGTGTTTTAAACCTGACGGCACTCTGCTGCTCCACTCCCTGTCAACTAGTCCACCAACTATGTGTGTGTGTGTGTGACAGGAAGTCTGAGAGGTGAAAACCGCTAACACATGAAGCCAGTATTATTAACTTCCCTATTAACTTGTCACATCTCTCAGACATGTTTCTCTGGATCACATTTAGTGCCTGTCCCGACCGTGCACACCCACACATGTGCATGTGCACACACACAGACAGCAGGTTGTCAACACACTGAGTCGTGCAGAGATGCAGCAGGGTCCCTAGCAACCAGGGATCACTGTTGGATTTAATTTAAATGACGATCCGGTCTGGCAACCTGAAGAAGTCTCTGAACCCCAAAGCAATACGTTCCCCTCTCTTTCTTCTTTAAATCATATCGTGTTTCCATTACAAAGGCGGTGTCGCACCTCAAGATTAAACAGGGATAAATGTCATTCCCTAACATTTAATGAGTTGCCCCTCAGGGAGGCTTATTCTGGTTCTCTAAAGAGTAGGCCTACTGCCCTCCTACAAAGCCTACTGTTCCTCTTTGGTGGGTTGTGTGCATAGAGTTATCAACAAAGATAGGACTTGTTAAGTTTCAGTCATTCCAGCAAGTATAAATAGGAACGCAGGAAGCATTGTTGCTAAATAATTATTTTTTCACCATGGTTCCCTTTATCTAATATTCGCTTTTGGTTGGAGAGACACTATATAGCCAGATGTGGACACCTGGACCATAACACCCATATGAGCTTGCTGGACATTCCATTACAAAACCATTAGCATTATTATGGAGTTCTAGGGAGCATTTGTGAGATCAGGCACTGATGTGGGATGTGAACGCTTGGTTCACAATCGTAATTTCAATTCATCCCAAAGGTGTTCAATGGGTTGAGGTCAGTGCTCTGTGCTGGCCACTCAAGTTCACACCAAACTGTTTAACCATGTCTTCATGGACCCCACTTTGTTTACAGTGGCACAGTCATGCTGGAACAGGAAAGGGCTTTCCCCAAAATGTTGCCACAAAGTTGGAAGCACCCAATTGTCTAAAATGTCTTTGTGTCGTATAGCAGTAAGATGACCTTTTACTGAAACTACGGGGCCTAGCCCAAATGCTGAAAAACAGCCCCAGACTATTATCCTCCCTCCACCATTAGTAGGGTGTCCGCATGCTTTTGGCCTTATAGTGCAAGTATTGATTCACTTGTGCCCATTATCTGATACCAGTTGGAGTTTGGTTGAAGATTTTGTATAAAAACATTTCTGTACAAAACACATGAAATTGAAAAAGTTCAAATAGGGACAAATAGTTTTTGCAATACCACCCACTGTAGTAGACAGTAAACCACAAGACCCAATGAGACCTCTAGCTGTGAGGTGACTGACCCGGTGGATCCATATGCTGCTCACAGCCCCTCCCACCTGCCTCTCATCCCCCGGTCGCATATTACATTACAAGCCAATTAACACTGGTTGAATGGGTTACAGTGAAATGTGGAGAGCCTCTCGGGTAGAGGAAGAGACCCCAGGACCTCTGCTTCAGGAGAGAGTGGGAGCTAATTAAATCCATTTAGTGAGCTAACAACCCTATCACTGTCTCCCTCTGCTCTCGCTGTTACCCTCTCCTCCCTCTCGTTTTCTCTTCTCTCTCTCTCCATCTCTCTGTACTCCACGGAAGCGCATACCTCTGATATGTGGATATCCGCCGCGTGCGTCCGCGTCCAACATTCAACAAGCACACTTGAGCGGGACCAAATACAAATTAAAATAAAATAAAAAAAATGTGCAGTCCTCATTCTCATCCATTTTATGGTCTTCATGTGTTGATTCTCCAGGTGGGGGAAGTTGTCAACACTTTCTGTGGCTACCAGACTCTCAGCCAGCAGGTAAGAGAAAGATAAGAGCCCAGGACATCCCAGTCCAAACATGCTATGAATGCTTCACCCCTACAACCTATTCTGTGCCGCTCACTAGTCTCCCTTCATTAGAAGTGAAGCTCAGAGGGTGATGCCAAATGGCACCCTATTCTCTGTAATGCACTCCGTTTTTAAACCGAGCCCAGTACAGGGCTGTGTGGTGCACCAATAGGATGTCATTGGGACTCATTCAGAGACCTCAACACAGAGGAGCAGTTGGATAATATGCTTCCTTGGCCCCAAAATGGCCATACTCTCGAGCTGCAGCACACAGCATTAAAGGTAATTGGGGATATCTGGACTGGCCCTGCTGCCAAATGTCAGCAAACGGAGAGGAACGAGAAGGTGGTGTCACACTTGCGGTCTTATTGATTTACCTGTCTCCCGTTTTATTACAATATTTTCTATGGGATGGTGGAAATCGCCAGTGTTTTACTTGAATATATTCCTGTTTTTGCTGTGTTTGTTTATAAACCTAATTAACTCAAATGTATCACCACTGTCGTCCACTTTCACTGTCTGTCTTTCAACTTGTCTGTCTTTAATCCTGTCTGTCTTTCTTTCAGCGGGAGCTCCTGGGTAACGTGATCTACGTGCGAGGCTGCATCCATGCCGTCAACCTGTGGATGGGCGACAATGTGGGAACAACAATCGGACTGTGTTGTGCTATCGGCCTGCCACAGGTCAGTCACACGCAAACACACCAGCCATTCACCCACCCATCCCCTATTATTTTCTCTGTGAGTTTGCAGAACACAACCAAATAATACATTGTCCCCAAATAATGACTTCTCCCCTACAAAGTGCACCGCTTTCGACCGGGGCCCATCATGTAGTGGTACACTATTTCGAACGCGGCCACCGCAATATGACTGATATGTCTGTAGTAAGCGCCACCCCCGCTGAGCTGTAAATTCGGGATTAGCTCGGCTGTAGACGGTGCTCCCGGCTCACGTTGCCAAAGTGGCCTTTTCTTCATGTAGCGTAGCCGGCTTACACTTGGCGTTGCCTCTGCGTTGCTGTCATAAACAACAGGGAGCAAGTAGTTAAGGGCTTGTTGGTTTTCCAATTAAACTCCATTCAGTTTGATAGTGTTTTTATCTCGCCCAGGGCTTTTTGTATCACCACCATATCTGCCTGGTATTAGTCCCATCCCCTCTCCATTCCCACCCCTGGCCTCTCTCCTGCACTGTGAAAGGTTTGCAGGGAAGACTTCTATGGAGCCCCTAGAGATGTAATTACACCACATAACTGATTCACCAGCAGCTGTGCTGTTAGATAAAAATAACCCAATCACCGGAGGGAGGCGGGCAGTCCAGACAGTCCAGTCAGTCTTACAGCAGACAAATGCCCCCCCCCCCCCCCCAGTACGCTCCACTAGACCACAACCTGTCTGCAGAACGGGTCTTCTGACTGAGAATGAAGCGAGGGTTTCTTATCAGGGCAGCTCAGGATGGAACAAGTCCATTTCAAAGCACGCTGGAGTGGACAGCAACATGTTGGCCCAGGCATCGCTCAGCTTAGGACTAAAGTAAGATAATAACTCATTCAGAAGTTGGATACTTATGTTTCTCTGGAACTATTGTGGCGCCTGGTGCATTCAACAGCATTAAACAAGCTTTTCCCCCTGGTTTGGTGTCTTATGTGTAAGAGTCTGTTTCTCTATGTTTCCTCTCTTTCATCAGCTGATGGGCATCATTCTGAGCTGTATGTTCTGGAACCTTCTGGTGGAGATGAATGAGTCCATGGACATGGTGGACTTCAAGATCTTGAAGCGGGCCGGCTTTGAGTACCAAGAGCTGGACCTATCTGGGGCTGGCTGCTGCCTGTGCCTGCCCAGGGACGGAGGCTACCTCCCTCTGCCAGCCTTAGACCCCATCCTGTCTGACCCAGACCTGAAGCCCATCCCCATCCGGGTCCAGCGTCCCCTACCGGTCCAGGTCCACAAACCCTTGGCCCAGTCTCTCCAAGATCTGCAGCTGTCTGGGCAGAGTGGGCAGTGCTACGATGTGGTAGACATTGGGCGGAAGCAAAATAAGCCGAAAAGAAGGGAATATTGATTTTGTATAATTTTTCGGGAGGGGGATTCTCTTGAGTTGTTTTGTTTAGTTGTTGTTTCACTGTGTTTGTTGACAGGTTGGATCTGTTGCACTATTTCTTGGTCGAACCAATCAGTGGTCATTAACCGTCAGAATCAATAATAATGGGCACGTTCCTAGCTGTCTAATTTGCAGTTGCATGCCAGATCTGAGTGGCTGGACAGGTATTTTCATTTTGGTCCCATGTCACTTAGTTGACGTAGGCCCTCGCCAGGGTTGTGGGTTTGATTCCCAAAGCGGACCAGTAAAAATAGTAGGAAAATATACACACTCACTAATGTATGTTGCTCTGGACAAGGCTGGCTGCTTAAATACTTCAAATGTAAACATCAGAACCAGGTAGCAGTCTGAGCCCGGCTGCTCAGTCAGTGCAGTGCATGTAGTGGAACGTGACCAGAGGTATGGCACTTCGGCAAGGCATTATTGGATATTTGTTCAAGCCTTTTTTTATATTTAATTTTGATCCAAATCTTTAAAAGAACAAAATGCTGCAGTGTTCTTTTACACTCCTTTGTTTATTATTATTATTATTTATTTTTCGTTTTAATTTATTTAATTTTTTTCAAATGGAGCTTGTTTAAATGATTCCTATCGATTTATTCCAGGTATTTGTTGGGACATGATTTTGATTTTGAGCTGCGTCTCGTGCTAAAGCATACCTCAGGCTGTATTGAAATGGCCAAAGTAGTAAGAAGACAATTCACTTTGTGTAGTATATTTACTATAGACTCTATGACATTCTCAGTTTAAGATGACAATTCTAGTCATTGCAGGGGAATAGTAATAGCCAATGTTGTCTTGCGTTGCGTGCAATGTCTGTGAAGAATGTGTACTGTAGCCTGATGTTTATTTTTAGTATGAACTCTTAGATTTGTACCGGTATGTATGTTATGAGCTGCCTATTCAGGAACAATGTAAAAAGCATGTACGTTTTGTATTTTAATCAAGTAAAACAAAAAAAATGAAATGTTTACAGCTCTTTTAGGGTCTTATCAGGCATTTTCAGTCTCTTCCAGTTTTTTTAAGATGTTTTTATTATACTTAGCTTTTTTGAAACTAAACTGACGTAATAAGGGAGAAAACAAATCCAGTCGAAATGATTAATCCTTGTTAAGATCTTTTCATATCTGATTTATTGCACTGTTTGAGCTTCACGTTAGCTCTGGCCTTGTATTTAAACACTACTTTCACTTTCGTTGTCAATAAAGCTGTTTTGAATTTGATTTTTTTGCTGTCATTTCTTCTGTATTTTTTCTATAAAAAATAAAAGGGTATCTGTCAGCAGTTGCACTATAACCATATGGGCCAAATATATACTGAACAAGTGTAGTTTGGGCCTTTCAAACGTTACAATGACATTCACATGTTGAATGTATTGAGGTGCTTTAGCCTGTGTCTGCTTTTCAAAAGCACAATTTTCACTATCTGACTAGGGCCCTTAGTAGTGCACTATACAGTATGTCATTTGGGAAGTACCCTGAGCCTTTTGTTAGTGGTTGGCAAGCAGGTTACATTGCAGCAGATGCCTGGACAAAGGCCAGTGATTACTGCCTCTTTTCAGGGTTGGCTATGAAAGTAGCACCATAAGGAACGCAAGCTGCTGTTGGCTTACACTTTAAGGCTTGTGCACTTTGCCTTCACACTAAAAGGCAAGTAAGTTCCATAGATGCATTTCTAAATGGGGTTCCTGCCAACAGCCTGCCCTATCCTGCACTCCATATGTTGGTATGATTGTCATTCATAAGCTGTCAATCACAGGTTGCATCCTGAATGATGCTTTTCCCTACACGCCGTTACCCTAAGGACGCTGGTATAGGCAGCACACTGCAGCGTATTGGCAATGTGGAGTGTTTGTTTCCCTCCTCTGACCTGTTTGAGCTGTTTTTCTTCACTTTAGAGACTTCGTTATCACCATGCAAAAATAACAGTCTCCTTTAATGAAAGAAGTCTGCATTTCATTTTATAAATCCCTCTTCTATTTTCACAGCTCCATTTTTTCCCTCTCAGCCTCCCTCCACTCCATCCTTTGCCTTGGCCATCAAGATCAGGCGGCCCGGCGGGTGGAGTAATTATATAGAGGCGAGAGGCTCGACAGGGAGGAAATGAACGTCGTCGCCAAAATAACACTCGGGTTGGCTGAGTGCAGAAACAGGACGCATCCAAACAGCCATATTTATAATAATAATGACATGAATGCTGCTGTTGGTAATGACCAAGAGCAGTCAGAAAGCTTCCCAAGGACAACCCCTGTCCCTGCCTCCACTCAGACTCCAAGGTATAGGCAGGGACCGAGCCGCCTGTGACTGGGCTTTGGACAGACAATATACGGATGTTCTTTATTCTAGCTTTACGGCTGCTACAGATGGTGGCTTTTCCGACTAAACGCTGGCTCAAATAATGATTTTATGTATTGTTTTATAGTAATTAAGCAATTGGGATTATAGGAGAGTTCTAGAAAGATGGTGAATGAAAAATCCCTTTCCTCAAATGATTTGGTGACAATGCCACACAGGTGCAATCTCACATGCCGGTGCATAATTACGTGCACACAATTTAGGGTAGTATTAACGACCCACTGCCTCATCTCTGCTAATTAGTGTAAGCGTGGTCATCTGTTTGGCAGAATAATGCATCCCAATCCTGGGCTCAGATGAATCCAATACCTGGCCAAACATTTCTATGATCCTTTATTGAGCTGTTTTTTGGTTCAACAGGCAGCCTAATGCAAGGCCTAATCTTCAGTTGGAAAGTCTCCCGAGGGGCATTGGGCGTGTCTAATAGTGTCTTCACACCCATTATTTAATCAACCATGAGTCTATGTTAGTGTCATCAGTTTTAAGTGCCGGTGGTGGTCCTGGAGTCAACCCAGAGTCAATTTCACAGCTGAGTTACTACGACTTGGTCAAAGTGTACTATTTACCTTGAGTTAGGCATTGCTGAAAGGAAGAGCAGTATTCAATAGAGCATCCAGCATTAAGACCGTATTTATGTTAGGGGAAATTAAGTCTCAAATCACAAGAAATTATGAAATTAAGTCTTTGTAAACATACATGTATGCTACAAGTTTTTATTTTTAGCTAGGTAGAGAACAAGCGGATCAAATGAAGACATTCCCTCTGTAGATCCACTGGGTTATTTCTTCTTTCATTATGTCGTCATATATTTTTTAGCATCCTTTACCTCACAAATATGTATTGTTTCTTTCTTTAAATGCAATGTGATTGATATAAGGTCAGAGTCATATCCATAGATCAGCATTATGGCCTAATATTTGCAGGCAAATATCTTTAAGGGCAATAAATATAAAATATTAGAATAAATGCACATTCTGAAGCCTATAGGCCCACAGGTGTCAAACCGGTTCCACAGAGAGCCTAGTGTAGGCTGATTTATGTTCTTACCTTCTACCTGACTGATTGATCAGGTCACTAATTGGTTAGGAGCTACCCTCACCTGGCAATTAATTTGGCACTAGATAGCTCAGTGGTTAGGGAGTCATACTTGTAGTCAGAAGGGTGCTGGTTCAATTCCCGACTGTGCCAAGTGTCCTTTGGCAAGGCACTTTACTCTATGTTGCTTCGGGGGAATGTCCCTGTATTCACTGTAGGTCACTCTGGATAAGAGCGTCAGCTAAATGACTAAAATGTCAATGTAATGATATGCACTTGATGGGAATAACCAAAAAACAGCATAGACTAGACCCACTATGCAGCCTTATTTGACATCTGTGCTATAGGCTATTAAAAATAATAATAATACAAATATTATATTTATTATTTACTTATCCAGTGGATATCAATGATGCTATATGGGTTGGTCCAAAGAATGAAAAATTATTGATTTTTAACTTTTATCTTTGCAATTGGCCTATAGATCTTTACAGATTTTTTATAGAAGTTTTCAAATATTAAGTACTGTTTTGGTCATTCATCACGAGAGTTAAAAAACTAAGAATAGAGCTTTTGAAAGAACAAATAAAAATTCAATTCAACAATTCCATGAACTCCGTTCAATCTCTTATTACATTGAGGGTAGCCTGTATTTGTACTTCTTTACATTTACGTTTTAGTCATTTAGTGGACACTTACATAAAGTAACTTGTAATATTTTTGGCTAGCATTACCTACTACAACGAGCGTGCATGGACTGTGATGATATACGGGGTGAAGTTGGAATCCCGTGTTGACGTCATGTGCTGTGTTAGAGAGAGAGAACTAAGTGTTTAGGAAGAGAGAGGTCAGTAAGAGATAGAAAGGCAGAACTCTGCTCAGTGGGGTGTAGTCATTAGTTCATTAGGGATCTAGGGGTAGGCTACAGAATGTTTTCATTGACGCATCCCTGCAATTAACAGACTCTCTCTCTCTCCATTTGCTCATCTTAGGCCAGAAAACGACACCAGGTAAGACATCTTATTGTACATTAAGCTGTCCTTTATAGTGGCGCTATTTCAGAACCAAGACCCATCTGGTGAAGATGAGCAACCGATCTGCACCTCACACTGTCTTTATGAAATTGTTGCCGAAAGTCTTTGTAAGTCTTGATGATTTATTAAATTAATTTGTGAGGTATGGTTTCTCGTGTAGGGCTTGATAACCCACATATAAATATGCTTTGGACTAGCGCATGCTAACTTGTACGGGTCAGGGCACACAGAGTTTCTTTTGAGCAAATGTCTCCAACAATTTTCTTGAGTTTGAGCGGAGTTGGGTTACAACACTCTGTTTACTTTGACAACATAAATCATATCTTTTTTTAAATGTGATTTTGGGAATTAAAAGGAAAGTTGTTCAAATGCAAAAACTCTAAAACAATTTGTTTTAATATAATGGAATCACTGCTTAACTGATTAAAGAGTGTTTTCAGCACCATGTTAATCTACATTACTTGCAGAAGATATTAAAAGAATAAGAACTTTGCAAGCGTATATTCATTAATTATATTAATTCAACTGAAAAGACACTGATGGTTCTTATGGGGGCTGTGTTTGGGATCGTTTAGTTTTATTATGTTAGGCAGAGAAAAGCTCATCTAGGCACAGTGAGGCCGTATGTATGTGTGCATTACACGAGTTTCAGAAGAAAGTGGGAACGAAAGAAGGTGGGAGAGAGGGGGCTGAGTGGGCGGTGGGGTGCGGGGGGTGACCCAGAGACCTATTGTGTCTGTCTATCTATCAGTGTGGCTGCATGTCCACATTGAGTTTAAGTGCGTTTGCAGGCCCATCGATCAGGTTGTCAGAGCAGAGATAGCCTGCAGGTCTCACTCTGCGCGTCCACTGACTGTGAAGGACACTGGTGTGACAGGGCTAATTACACATACAGGAAGCCTGCACTGACAACAGCCACACACTGACAAGCTCAACACAGCCAGAACCAGCCATGGCCCTAACCAAGCTGTTCCCTTTCCAGCCAGGATGATAAGGATAATATAATGTACACAAGCTGCGACTCTATCGGTTTCTGTCTGACAAGCCAGCAATTCAATTCTTGGGAAGAGATTAGGGATATTTTTTTTGCAGTTTTTACAGTTGGTACTATGGCTTGCACAGCTTGTATAGTTTCAAATTAAATGGATGTTGTAATGCAATGGTAGTTGTTATTTGCTTTAATATAGTGTATGTGATCTTGGGCTGGGTGTCTGTAAGTAGCTTGTCACAACTGCTGATGTAAAAGCTCTTGACATTATTTTGTTTGGTTGATTAATTGAAAAACTGTTTTACCAAAGACAGTTTTGTCATAGCTGTTTCTTAATTTTTTGTAAAAGAACTGTAAATTAGGCAACATTATTAGTGTGTAGATTAGCCAGTTAAATGTATGATGAGTGTGATGTAGCGACTGGACCATATGTTTCCCCTTACAACAGGTGTCCAGGCCCCAGGTCTCTGTCCCCCACTACATACCTGTCTCTGTAGGCTTTGCTTCCTACTGTCCTGTCAATAAATATATATATTGTCCTTGGGCTGAAATAATTATATCAAGCATAGTTGTTATCAGGGAATATTAGGCTCAATTTCATAAGTGAATTTAGCTGGTTTCTGGTGGTATATAAACATGTCACATGCTGAAGGACTAAGCTCATCTGGTTTAATTATGAATCTTTCCATTGAGTTGGCCTCCCATTTAATTATTTCCTCATTGATCTGTTATAATCATCGGCAACCGCACTTGCTGGTCAATGCACCGGGTGTACTGCTCTGGGAATTACACACACACATTCTGACATGCACGTGCACGCACACATGCACAATGGAAGTGTAGTCACATGTTACCTAGCAAACCCTTTTCTAAAGTCAGTGTTTGCACACGCTCACCTATAATGTATGAACATTTTTTGTAATAAAATGTTTTTTATTGAGAGTAAAAAATTATATATTAAATAGGCATTAGTACAAAACATTGTTTTGGTTCTCACCCCCCTTCTTCGACCCCATCACAAAACAAAACTAACACTAAAACCCACCCCAAAAAGGACCAAGAGAAATATAACCCAAAACAGCATTACAAAACAAAACACACATTAAATTAAATCAACGCCCATACAGCCTCAGCTGTGTTATTCCAGGCCCATAGTCTCCCACCGGGGCTCATGGATCCATGCAGTGGAAACTTCTTAAAGAATAATGTCAAGAAAGGAGCACCTATGTCGCTGCATTACAGAACAGTCTACGCCATGGTAGTCACGGGTTCAAGCCTGACTATCAGTCCTCTGACTTTCCCCAGACCTCCTGCACAAGGAAGCGCAAATTGGAATAGCGCTGCCCGGACCTTGGGTTAGATAAATCAGATTATCTATCCTGCCACATTGCTCTCCAGCAACTCCTTGTGTCCAGATCGAGCGCCTGTAAAATCAGTCGCAGAATTATAGTTGGTGAACGTAATCATCCCGCACATGATCTGACTAAAGACTTCCGTGTTGGGTGAACAGTGCAAAAATATTCGGTGGCTGGGCAACATGTCGTTGGAACCATGTGCGCACCCCTCGCCATTCCACAGATCTGTCCAAGAAGTTGCAGAGCTGCCAACAATTCAGGGTTAGTGGGAATTGGGAAGGGAGGAAAATGGGAAAAAATCATAATAATTTACGCACCAATTGAAGCCAGGAGAGAATGCTGAGGCTGCAAACAAAGTGGTAGCATTTTCTTTGCAGCTGTAAGCTCTGGACAGATCCAGAAAAGAGTCACCATTCAATAACAGTAATTTAGGAGATCAAGAAATAACTTTCTCAAGAATATCAGACAGGGTCGAAAAGACCCACTTACAAAACACTGCCACTTCGGAGCATTCCCACCACATTAGCCACAAGGTTCCCATGGTACCCAGTGGACAAAGCTCACACAATTGAGGCATATTTCATGAAATTTCATTTTTGAGGGGTTATATGAATCCTATGGATTAAACTTGAAAGAATAATGTGTTAATTATCATTCCTAGAGGAACGTATGACAGTAGCCCAAGATATTTCATCATCAACAAGTTCCTTTACCAAATATTATGGATCGCCATAGAATTATAGGATACTTTTAGAAGAAGTAAATTATATATCATACCCCTAATTTTGTCCCTCTTATCAAGCACATCTTGAAGTGTGCGCAATGGTAGCTCAGTCCCCCAGGGCACACCAAAAGCACGCACTGCAGAACGCAAATAAAAATGAAGTACCGGTACCTGGCAAACTACACTGCAATTTTAAATCTTGGAATCTACACAGGTAAATATCTGTATTGATATCTGCGAGAACATGAATTCCTCTATCTCTTTTTTGAGGAAATGAAAAAGGGCGTCCATTAGTCATAAGTGTGTAATTATGAAAAAGTAGCAAGTGAGTTTTTAGAACAATTTGTGTGTTTTTCAGTTGATCTCCATATTGTAACAAAGTTAGAAACTACATGGCCAAAGCGTAAATTACAATTAAGGGGTCCTGTAAAATAATTACAGCGTCTGTGGGAATAATATGTTTTCCCTCAATCGGTCGCCATGATACAGAGGCGATTGGTCAGAATACAAAACACCAGATAAAGTACTTGGAATTAGGTAAGGACCAACCTGTGGTGGGCCCCGGAGACTTCAGCGCTGTGGAGGGCCCCGGTGAGTGAAGCACTTAGGCAGGATCTGGAGGCTGAAGCCCTGTGGAGGGCCCTGAGGACTGCAGCACAGAGGCAGGCTCTAGAGGCTGAAGCACTGGGGCAGGATCTGGAGACTGCAGTGCTGAAGAGGGCCAAGGAGGCTGAAGCGCTGAAGAGGGCTCCGGTGGCTGAAGTGCTGAGT
>JACXGM010003617.1:29956-41155 GCA_016801145.1 Umbra pygmaea
AGGGCCCAGGAGGCTGAAGCGCTGAAGAGGGCCCAGGAGGCTGAAGCGCTGAAGAGGGCCCAGGAGGCTGAAGCGCTGAAGAGGGCCCAGGAGGCTGAAGCGCTGAAGAGGGCCCAGGAGGCTGAAGTGCTGTAGGATCTGGAGACATGGCAGTGGCTGTAGGCTCCAGAGGCAGGACAGCTGCTGTAGGTTCCAGAGACATAGCAGCATCCATGGGCTCTGGAGATATGGCAGCAGCTGTAGGGACCCGAGGCAGGACTTCATAGTTAGCCAGGGCATGTTGTAATGGAGGCAACATTAGCTCAATGTCAGCAAAAGGGCCCGTGGGTGTTGGAATATCTGAGTATACCCACCATGGGGTATCGGTGGGTACCTCTGGTGCCGTGCTAACCTCTGATGAGTCAAATGCGGCCTGTCCTGGCTGCTCCTCCAATCCACCCGCCTGAAATGCCCATGTTTGAGGTCTATTGGGAGGGTAGTGGTGTTCCCAGGTGGATAGAACCACTACAACCCCCATAGCCCCCCAAAAATGTTCCTGGGGAGGCCCCAGTCCAATTCTTCACATTCCTCATCTGGGGAAAACAGGCCCAAAATCCTCATCTGAAAATTGGTACACCTAGGGTTCTGGCGTAGTGTCTCCAGATCCTACAGCGCTTCAATAAACATAAAACATCAGTGCTTAGCACTGGCCAATATATAAGGAGAACACAACTCAATTAATGTAGGACTATACATATATACACAAATGAGTCCACATCTCAGTCCAATGGCACGCCAACCCACTCTGGGCTGACGTGACACAGTGCTTCACTTTTTCCACATTTCTTTTATATTACACCTTTATTCTGAAAAAGATTATTTGTTGAAGCACCGTTGGCAGCAATTACAGCTTCAAGCTTGGCACACCTATTTTTGGGCAGTTTCTCCCATTGTTCTTTGCAGGACCTCTCAAGCTCCATCAGGTTGGATGGCGAGGGTCAGTGCACAGCCGCTTTTAGATCTCTCCAAAGATGTTCAATCAGGTTTAAAGGACAACTCCGGCGCAAAATGAACCTAGAGGTTAAGAACCCATTGGTACCGAGTCAACGGTTCTCTGGGATATGTTTTCATGCTAATCGAATGTGCCCAGTTTTAGTGCAAACTGATAAGTACCTTATAACGCTAGATGTGTGGGCATGGATGAAGTAAAAATAAATCACTATTTTATACCACTAACAAAGGCTTAAAATAGCACCACACTTCCACAGTAGCATAATGAGGGTCCCTTCATGTTAACCGAAGCATTGAGAACTTTGTAAGTGTACAGACAGTTTATTAAAAAGATAGTTTAAAAGACCGTACCATTCATGTATACAGCCAGGCGCCATCTTCGGAAAACAGACTTGACCAGTCGAACCACGAACGCCGTGCTATGTGAGCTGAACTGTGACTTGGAATCTCCTATGGCAAGAGGTGTTGCGGTCATTCATGCAGATCAATGAGCAATGCAAACTAAAATCAAACACAATTTGCTCAGCTCACGTAGCACAGAGTTTGTGGTTCGACTGGCCAAGTCTGTTTTCATTATGGGCCTTCTCAGCTTCTAAAGAGAGAACTGCCCATGGCTGCTGTTGAAAAGGAGCATTGTGTGCAGTAAACAACAAATATTATAAGAAGCCAGGTGTCCTTTTTCATGGCTTGCCTGGTCTGGAGAAGAGATACACTTGCCCAACCTTCTAGATAAGACCTTTGCGTAAAGTTTAAAGTCACAATTCAACTAGAGCATACTAGTGCAGGGTTTGCCAACCCTTTCCTTGTGACTCCACAGACAGGCCATGTTTTGTTTTAACCCTAAAATGGCACCTCTTGCTTGAATGAATCAAAGGCTTAATGTTTAGTTGACTAATTGAATCAGGTCTGCTAGTTAATGGTTAAAACAAAAACTTGGAATGTATGTGGGGGACCGAGGAGAGGGTTGGGAACCCGTTTTAGTGGATCCTTATCACTTTTGTGAGCAACTTTCTGATCTGGTGGTGGATGAGTTGGGCTTTTTTTTAATATTAGTATTATCTCTATGAAAAGTTCCCACCTTCAGTGAATAATTAAATGAATCCAGAAGAATAGGACTCCAACGCATTGAGTCTAATGCACTCTTTAACTCTTTCAAAGGGGAGCATCCAATTCAATAACACAGTCATTTGATAGGAGGTTCTAATGAATTTAGGAAAGAGAACATTTTACTATATTCTTTTGGGAATTCAGATGTATATCATTTTGAATAAAAGAAGGAAAAAGCCTCATTGAAGGAAGAAAAAGTGCATACATTTTTTTATGTCAATGGATGCAAATTGTTCAGATGACTTATATTTCTGCATTTTCCTAATTATTCTGACGTGATCTTTGGTGGAGAAATTCAGCCCTGGTAGAGGATAAAAATTAATAATTAGATTTGACCCTACTCAGTTCCTTTTGCCTGACTTCTATAAAATGTATCTTTTGTAAAGATTCAAGGCGAGACATCAAATTCTCAAGAGTAATTAATTGGGAATTATATTCTCTATATAGATGCAACGAAAAAGAAGAACAGAACCCTCTAATGCAACATTTATTAACCTCCCATAAAGAATGTGGATTTACATCTGATTGGGAATGAACCTCTAGGAAAACTTAAACATGTGAGATGTCTCTCTTGAATAAATGCAATATCTATACACTTTCTATTGTGGCAGGAGACGGCTGTCAGCGTCGGTCATCCAAGGAGTTGACCAGCACCTTGGAGGGTGCCCACTGACTGGCCGCGCCCACAGTCAAGACACAGATGAGGAGAACAGACAGGAAAGGCTGAATCGTCTGTACTACTACAAGAAATACAGCAGAACAAAGGCCGCCACAGACCTGTCCCCATTCGGGTGATTGGAGCAAGGCTGCAAAAGGAGGATAATTGTCACCGGAAAGGGGGAGAGGTAACGGAGGTACACGAAAAGATCCCGCATTTGGTTTTGATTTGAAGCACCCCTCACCCACTACACTGACCATCCCCAGTCTCCACTCCCCTTCGTACATGTCCATAATTCTCACATGTCCTTATGTTGTTTTCCAGGATGGACCATGACCGAATGGGAGAACGTGGATTGGGCAGCATTCACCATCGATATGAGGAGGAGGAGGGTGAGTGACAAACAGTACTGTGTCAGGCTTACTTCTGTCCTGATCAATAAACTCAAAGTCGATTGACATTTGAGACAGCCAAAGCGTCATAACTTTCGAACCGTACATACTAGCAACTAGTGGTTGGTACAGTTGGAAAGAGGAGGTTATGCTGCAAATTGTGAGGGGTTATCTGTGTGGGTTAATCGAAGCCAGAGATAGCTGTTTGTTTTTTGCCTACTATTATTGTTTACTAAAAACATTACAGACATGGAGTGGGACGTGAAAATGACAAAATAACAAATCTGCAATGAGGTAAGACATCACCCTGCACAAAAACAATCATTTCTGGAAGGGGGAAATGGCTGGGATTTTAGAAAGGTATAGGAAAATAGTGAGAAATATGTTCAACAGTGTTATATTGACCTGTTTGTATGTCCCCCAAACATTGTTACACTGGTTCACATGACCTGGGGGAATGCTAATATAGATTTTACAGCCTTATTCTTCATGGTTTGCATGCATTTACCCATAATGTACTCAAAGGTAAACATATACTTTTGTAGTTTTCGGGCTCTATATGACATAATACAATGTCTCAGAATGCTGGATTGAATTTATTTATCGTGTAGCTAATAGTCTTCTGAATCCAAAACTATCAGTCACTTTCACAGTAGGACACTTTCAGAGGGCAAAATATCAATATAGTGCTAGGAGGACTTCAACCCCCTTAGACCTTGAAGGGTTTAAATACAAATTGTTTGTTTATGGCTACCTCAGTGGCAAATCCTTCTGTGGTCTACCTGGATGAGTGCAGACACCAGAGCTAGATGGTCTTCCAAAGTAGACCCCACGTTTGTTGCTTAAGATTTTTCGCAGCAACTGCACCCATCAGAAGCTCAAAGGACAAAGGAACGTTGCATATTGAAAAGGGCATAATGGTGAACTGTCACAGTCGAATTGACAAGGCGATCGGGCCTGGCTTGCATCATCTGTTAGTTCAGCTGCCTGCATGATGACAATGAAAAACGTGACCATAATGCAATAACTAAATGAAGTCAGACATCACCACCTTCTACAGTGAATCTTTTTATCATAACTTTGCTTTCCCGGTTTACCTCGGAACCAGGCCTGGGATGCTCTATTGCTTGGTTCTCAAACCGGTTCCACATAGGTCCTAGTGTATGCAGGTTTTTGCTTTTACCTTGTAGCTGACTGATTGATTAGCTCACTAATTGGTTAGGATCTTCCCTCACCTGGCAGTCTAGGTCTTAATTGGGCTCTAATTTAAAGAAAATACCAAAAACCTTCATAAACTAGGCCCTCTGTGGAACCGGTTTGAGACCCCTGCTCGATTGGCTCTTCTGACAGAATACAGTAAACACTCAGGTCTATTCAACTATTTTGGCATTCAACAAACACTACACCAACAAAACTCAATCTGCCTGAGAGCGGGAAATGTGGGTTGAATTCAAGGCGGAGTGGTGGGATGAGGCAATAGACATAATTTATGCTAGCAGCATAGCACCCTGTATTCCACTGCTGGTTTGCTTCTAAAACTATGCAGGGTTGGGCCTAGTTAGTCCCTGGATGGGAGACCAATGCTGCTGGAAGTGGTGTTAGAGGGGCAGTAGGGGGTACTCTTCTTCCCTTTGTTCTAAAGATCATTCCCAATGCCCCAGGGAAGTGATGGGGACATCTGCCCTGTGTAGGGTGCCATCGTTCGAATGAGACGTTAAACGGGTGTCCTGACTCTGCGGTTATTAAAAATCCCATGGCACTTGGTGTTAACCCCAGTGTCATGGACAAATTCCCAACCACGGCTCACTTTAATCATGGCCACCTCCTCTTTCCTAATTGCCATATATAACTACTCACCTCTCCACCTAATAGCTGATGTGTGGTGAGCGTTCTTGCACAAAATGGCTGCCGTGCATCACCGAGCTGGGTTCTACACATTGGTGGTGGATGAGGTGGGCCTTCCCCCTCACTGTGTAAAGTGCTTTGGGTTCCTTGAAAAGCACAATTTTAGTTGAATTAATTATTATTTTATTATTATTATATGCTCAACTACATCCTGTAACAGTCATGACTTATACAGTTTAAGGTCATAGAATTCATATAAATTTACCCTACTATGATTGATGTTTCTGACAGATATCATGCCTCCCTGTGTCACAGATGTTTTTAACAGGTGGAAACCTATTATTTTCTGTTTTGAGGGCCTCCAGAGACTCATTGATGAATCCTGAGTTGATGTTATGCTAGTTCTATTTATGCATTTACGTTTCCTTTTAATTTCTGTGCTTATACTATATGCTATTGTTTAGGTCTGTGTTTTCTCTGTTTTTATTTTTTCTATTATTTGCTTGACACTTGTAGTGCATGTTGGGTTGTGTATGGCTGGGGGGATGCTCTGTGGGTGTGTGGTCACTCTTCTAAACACCTCTACTCTAGAGCCCGCAAACGAGTAGATTCCAAAGGTACATCAACAGTCGTACTGTTCGTCTGCTGGTACACTGACCTCATTGGTGGCTTCAGCTCTTCCCCTGTCTTCACAGTACCTGAACCAAATACAGACTGAATATGTCAGCCAGTCATACAATAGGCTATATAGAATTCTACAGCTTTAAACCGCTCAAAAAAAGCACTAATGAATTGAACATTTCATCTTCAGCCAGGATCTTTGTCGAGCTGTCCTAGCTGAGTCACCTGTGTCTAAGGTTCTAGACTTCCTTATAGTTCAGAAAGTATTTATTTTTTCTTTCCACATTAAATATCTACAACAGACGTGCCTCTTTTTTACTGAAGAAATGTAACCCTAGGAATTGTATGCTATCCTGCCACAGTGAGAAGACTAACCCGAGGTAAGGGTCCAACCCAGACCAGAAGGTTCCAATGTATCTACAAAAATGCCTTATTTTCTGTACACCCTTTTCACCCATTCTAATTGGTCATCTCCAATTCCTTCTTGGACAGGTGTGGGATGGTGAAGGGCGCTCACATGATTCCTCAAACCACATGTCACTGTGCCGTCCGAATGTTATGACACTGCTCGTCCAACATGGAAGCTTTTAGTTGGCTCATGTGCGGGAGGATTACACTCACCAACTATTCTTCTGCGATTGAACTCACAAGCACCCGGTCGGCACACAAGGAGTCGCTGGAGAGCAATTTAGTAAAGTTTGTTAGTCGGACTCATGTACTACCATATGCAAGGCAGCGGTGTTCCTTTTTGGGTTTATTTTTCATTTTTTATGTGTAAATGCATGTAAGCCATGGTGAATAAGGCTTTTCAATACATATTGGCAAGCTCCCAGGGCTCCTGGACCAGTGTGCAGTGTTTGTGGGCCATACAAACAGGTCAACCAATTTCTCACCATATTTCTGTATGTTTTTGAAATCCCAGCTATTTATCACTTCCAAAAGGTGTTGGTTTTGTCCAGGCTGATGTCCTACATCATTGCAGTTGTTATTTTGTCATTTTCACTTCCTACTTCCTGTCTGTAATGTGTTTAGTAAAGAAAACGACCATCTAAAAAACGACCTAATTTGAAATAAAATGTGACAGTCTGTACTCCTGCCTCATATTAATCTTTGAATCATATTTGCATATGCCTCGAGTGTACTGACAAACAAGCAATTTTTTACTACACTAAAAATATTTCTGGACAGCGCTGCATTTCTAGATGTAACATTGATTATGTTTCTTGAAGAAGTAACTCTAGGACATAGTTTTTACTTTTTAATGTTTTATTTTTGCACAAAACATTTTGAAAATATACAGCAAAATTGTAGCAGCAAATCAATACCAAAAAATAAATGTTATTTGTAAATATGAGTGTGTTTTCAGAATACATTATAGTCGTGTGTTGTATTGGCATTTACTTTGGGTCACCGTATTCTGAAAAAGCCCCCATCCATCCATTTGCAAAAAGGCCTGTGTGATGTTCAGAACATCATGTTCTGCCATTGATCTCTCTGTATTTAGCTTTGCACTGAAGAGGATTCCATGCAGTTTGAATTAGGACCTTGTATGATTGCTTCTTTTCTGGCTTCAAGCCTCCTTTAGAAAAATAATATTACATTAAATCAGCAGGCATTTTCTACACCATAGCTTTAAAACAATGTTTTAATTACCAGTAGTGTTTTAATGTGGTTATTAACTTGCGTGTATATTCAAAAAGGACCCCATTGCAAAGCCACAGCAAACCTGACAACTTAAAATACTTATGGTTCTTGTTGTTGGAGATAAATGAGTCAGTATAGGAAAATATAATTTGTAAAAGGATACTAATCTTGTAAATTGTTAACACAAATATATTGTTTTTATTTCACCATTACGTGATAACCTAAATAATTATAAATGGTTTGTTCATTAGAAAAACAGACATGAACACTGTCATAATCTATTCATTGTTTGTTTCAATGATTGAACATTCATGGAAATGTTCCTTTGTGTAATGTGAATTAATGAGTGAGGTGATAGTACTCAGTTATTTTGTGTGTCTGTCAAGGTCTTTGCCTCCAAACTATTATTAGCGCTAGTTTAATGGAACTGTAATAGTCAAAACCATACAGGTTAAAGTGGTTATACATTGATTGTTTCTTTATAGACCATTAGGTCATCTAAAACGACGCGCCATCAAACTTATTTAACATTTTGGTTACTGTACATTTACAGACCAACAGAACATCTACATCGGTGTCCCAGTTCCTCGTGGGTACAGGCGGAAGCGACGGCGAAGACGTTCCGCCGGGGGGCGTGAGGGGGAGGACGTGGACAGGGTGGACAGACACTACGACCAACACAGACACCATCAGCTTGACCATGAGGACAGTGACCGATACAGAGACATCGAGGAGGGACTTATGGACCCACACGACCTGCAGGTTTCTCAAGACATCAACCACACCAGTGAGTCTTTAAAACACTGTTTGCTATTAAATAATAATGCTCCTACCTTTACTGTAAGCCAAAGTCAATCAATCGATAAATCAATCAATTAAATTTGTTTTATTAAGCCTTTTTTTATTAATGAAGCCTTTTATCTACAGCAGTTGTCCCAAAGTTATTTGACAGACACCCAGCCTAAAACCCCAAATGTCAAGCAACAACAAGTGATCAAGCAAAGTGGCTAGGAAAAATTCCATAGTAGGTGGAACCTTAGGAAGAAACCTAGAGAGGGGCTGGACTCAAGGGGTTGGGCAGTCCTCTTCTGGCTGAACCGGGTGGGGAATTTGAAAGCTACCCGGCCTATTGTTTTAAGGCCATATTGTTTATCAGTGTTCAATTAGTGTCCATATATGGAGATAGTCATGGGTGGACTTTGACCACAGTCTTTGTGTAGCATCAACATATTTCAATGGTCTTGGGAGGGACAGCAGGATGCGTTCTGGAAAGGTGCAGCTGGAGTCAGCAGGCAGACAATGTGATCAACAACAGCAGGGATGTGGGCACCAGCACAGCGAGGTGAACATGACAGAGACAGGAATGAGTCGTCAGGCCACGTGGTCCTAAAGCATGTTCTGAGGGCTTGAGGGCTCCTAGTATCACCATGACATCAGAAACAACATGACATCAGAAACATTAGAATGTGCATGCCTTGATCCGACTAAAGGTTTCCATGTTGGGTGAACAATGGGAAAAGAAACGGCGGCTCGGGAGATATTGGATGAACAAGGCACGATTAGAGAGGAAATAGAAAATTGGGAAAAAATTAAAAACATTTTTTTTTAAATGGGCATGCCTTAGAATTACCCTAATCTCCCAGCACATAAAATATTGCAGCATAAGATCTGGGGACTGAGACAGGGGGTCTGGTGACATGGTCCTGCACAAAGAAAATCATTATGAGTTGCATTTTCAGTTGGATTTAGTAAAACCACTTGAAGCACTTGTTGTGTTGAGCTATTTCAATTGGTATTGTTTGATATGTTCGTTGCAAACAGCTGACAGTCTGTACATTTTTGTTACAAATGTATATGTCAGTTCGTTGAATTGCTGTTTACAATGTTTCCTAGATTGATCAGATCATTATCATTCTGTGGAGTTTACCATTCATCAGGGCACCAACTGTCACAGACTCCACTCCTGGAGTGCCAGATCTGGTGGCTCCAGCCACACCGACTTCATGATAGGGCTTAAGTTCTGTGTAACCCCGACATCCCATGACATTTCACATCCAATAGATCATCTTGTTTACAGTTGTCATCATCCCTGTCTTCACAAATAGATCACCTAGTTTAACAATCAATAAGACACACCCGTTATCATTCATCAGTATCAGTATTTATGTTCATGGTTATGTTTAGTTAGCTGTCCCTCATTGTTAGTATGCACTGTATGTGTGTGTATGTAGTTGATGTTGCATGTTCCAGCATGACTAATTTTGACTAATCTTAGGTGTTTTGTTTTGTGTAGTTTTTTCGATTAAACTACGTTTCATTTGACTTTGCATTTGACTCCATGTGATCTGCGCAGCAGGTGTTACACCCACACACCAGCTGTACAAGCACAGTATGTGTGAGGAATTAAAACATCCCAGTACAAATAGTAATATTCAGCTTGACTTTTTCTATGTTAAAAACATAATCATTATCATCAGTTTCAGTTATTACACTATTGCTTGAAACACCTTGATTAGTAAGTGAGCACAATGAAATAAGAGCAAGCACTGATCTGTGATCCGTAACAGTGGAACAGAGTAGATATGAGTCTGACATATGGGTGTTTGCCCCAGTGTCCCCTGCAGCAGAGCGGCTTCGTTACATCCTGGGAGAGGATGATGACATACCCACCCCGACTCTGTTTACTGAGATGGACACTCTGCAACAGGACGGGGATGAGCTGGAATGGAAAGAGTCTGCCAGGTGATTGCTGACACCAAACACACTCAGATACAGTGAACCATACTGAAGAAACCAGCCATGGCATTCAGTGTGAAGTCTTTAAATTTCATGCCGAATACCCATCAACATCTGCATCAACTCTAGCAAACTCATTTTAACAAACACATTGTGGTACCAAAAATACATTTCATAGAAATAGCCCAGGCTATTATCATTCTGTAACCCACCAGTCTAGTAATTAATTTTATATGTTATCATGGCATGCTTGATAAATGAAAATCTGAGCAACTGTGCTGAATGTGCTGTATGAGCAACTGAATATTTGACAGTTAACGTCAGTCCCCTTTGAACTCATGCCATCTGTCTGCCCCTGTGTTGTGGTCCAGGTGGGTGAAGTTTGAGGAGAAAGTGGAAGAGGGCGGGGAAAGGTGGAGTAAGCCCCACGTGTCCACCTTGTCACTTCACAGTCTGTTTGAGCTCAGAACGTGTCTACAGACCGGCACTGTGTTGTTGGATCTGGATGGATATTCACTGCCTCAGATAATTGGTGAGCATCCCAAAGAGCCCTCTACTAAAGAATGCAAAATACAACGTCTGGTGCACTTATGACTTGATAATTAGAATTTGTAATGAAGCCACTATACGATCTGAAGTGACAAGCAGATTTTGTTGCCCCCTTTGGAAAATATGTACAATATTTGAGTGATGCTATCTGCTTTTTGGCATTGACAATATGTGTCTTGGCACCACTTAAAAAATTAACTGATGTTCATTGAAATTACAAACTAAAACAACCTTCTCCTCCAGACGAAATCATCGAGCAGCAGATAGACGAGGGTATTTTGTCTCCGGAGCTGAGAGAGAAGATCAGTTTTGTCCTCCTGAGGAAGCACAGGCACCAGACTAAGAAGCCCATTCATCGATCTCTGGCCGACATGGGCAAGGCCAGCGCTGGTGGTGCCCGTGAGTTACCCTCTGCAGCTCTGCTCAGTAGTGTGCACCATAAAGTAGTGTGCACTGTAAAGTAGTGGGCACCTTAAAGTAGTGGGCACTGTAAAGTAGTGGGCACCATAAAGTAGTGGGCATCGTAAAGTAGTGTGCACCATAAAGTAGTGTGCACTGTAAAGTAGTGGGCACCTTAAAGTAGTGGGCACTGTAAAGTAGTGGACACCTTAAAGTAGTGGGCACTGTAAAGTAGTGGGCACTATAAAGTAGTGGGCA
>JACXGM010003618.1:0-41055 GCA_016801145.1 Umbra pygmaea
TTATACCCGATACGTCAGTGTTTTTGACAAGTGCGACACAGGTATCGTTCAATGTCACATGACAAAGTGTTTCGACGACACTTTGTCATGTGACCAGCAGTGTTTTTGAAACACGTCTCGATACGTTGTTCCGATGCAGTGAGTGTCGAAAAACATAGAGACAGTTTCGACACTTGAGTGTCGAGCGCCCATCACTACTACATCGTGCCTCGCCACATATTAGTGAGATGTAGGTAGACTAGGCATCTACGAGTAGAATTGCGTATTGCCAGGTGACCAGCTATTCGCGTTCTGGGCTGCGATTAAGAACCCAGTATCTAGTAAGTCTCGTCTGAAGTTGTGCTATTCTCATTTATGCCAATCATCCTGTGTATGCAAGTCGGGAAGCCAATCATAGATATTGTTAAATAAAACCTGCAAGTCTCCACCAGCCTTCGATCTTCCTCTCTCTCCACCTCACCATTCGTGACAATATGAGCAGTTGACTTTTTTTTTCTTTTTTATCTTCAGGTTGGTTTTCAGTGTTCAGCTATAGCTAGGTTCTAAAGGTACTGTAGCTAGAATTGGCGTGGTTTAGCAACCTACCAGAAGATTTATTAAATGTGTTCTTGTAGGTTGTTATAAAATATGGAATAGTAGTTAATAATAAGTTAATAGGTCTATGTAAGTAATTTGTGTTTGTTAATTTCTGTTGATGTACTTACCATTATTTAGAATTTCAACAGAGCTCAGTTAAAATGGGTGTCCTCATGCATACTTTTTGTCCCAACCCATGCACTTTTTGTTTTAATGGGTGGTTTCTCTAGTAGTTTCTAATGTCACAGAGAGATAAATGACTGAGCACTGTTACTCTTCTCCAAGCCTTGCAAAAACAATGAGGAGTCTCACAAGCCTGAGCTCTAGCAGCTGAAGGCTCAAAACTGCATTAGGGGCTACAAAACCATTCATATTTATGTAATTGCACAAGCAATCTTGTTATTCAAACTTCTTATTCTTACTCTGTTTTTTTGCCACTTTATCATGGGGTGACTATATTTTATTCTTCAAACATAGAGGACAGTGGGAACTGGAGGCTGACGGACACCGCAGTGGGTGGTAAATACAAATGCGTTCACAACCATGCAATTATGTTATTGAACTTTAATACATAAAGGAATAAATGCTTTCCATTCAACATTTGCCCCTCAATAATAGAATAAACAAACTAATTTAAAAAAAGTTAAGTTTTTAACACCTTTTACATGACACATTTTGACAGTTTGACCAATGTTTGTGTAGGCCTACATGACCGACCAATGGTGAAGTGTGAGAAGGCGCATACCTGCAAACCTTGAGAAAAATTTATGAGTACCACTTCAGCACGGACACGGCGTTTCGCAGTGGTGCACAGCATTTGGGAAGTGGGCATTCCACCATGTCAATAAGATCACAAAAAGCAACATATGCACACTTATAAAATCATATATAAATTACTTGTATATTAAATAATAGAGTGTCTACTCTATTAGGTACTTTTCCCATTGCTTGTAATTCAACAACCAAAAAATTGCAATCTCTTGTCTGAGAGTCTTAATCCTAAAACTGACTATACTCAGTGGCAATTTTAACCATAGAATTAGAATGAAAACATACCATTAAGGTCTGTTATTATTAATATTACTAGTGTGTAGGGCATTCCAATTATAACATTTCCAATTATTGGGATAGATGCTGTGGCAGTCTCCAGTTAGTTTTCTTCCCCCTGTACATGACGTTTGCAATATAAACAGGAGGGCTGGGTGTGCATTATAATCAATCCTGCAATTATATTTTTATTAAATTTTAAGTCTACCTCCTCATCAAACATCACCAGCACCAGCTAAGGCTTGCTGCACTAACGTGAAACATTGCTGTAACGTGCTGTCACATGAATCACACAAGTGTGCAAGCACTAAATAGGACTATGCATTTAACAACTATGCAACTATAGCTATCTGTGTCTTTTTAATGACCAAGATCTCTCTACCCCAGTTGACTAAAAGCTGTGAAGTTAGTTAGCTGCACAAGCCCTACGTAGCTAACCTACCTGCATTATTATCGTTAGTTACTGTCACTAGCTACCTAGCTATTTCATTAAACTATGACAGGGTTGGTTAGCCATGTGCTTGAGTAGCCCCTTTTCAAATGATGTATTGGACACCGTTTTGGTCATTTTACCTACCAGGTTCCTTACGCATCAGTGGTGGGTCATTGTCAACGGACAAGGTGGAGCTGCCATGAGTGAATCCAGCAGCCATATCACGATTACTAGATAGAGACTGTCACCCGCGGGAGAAGCATGTGCATGAGTTATTTTTTCTTTCGCCTGAATCCTGGCTCAGCACTAGTAATATTATCGTTAACAGTGAAAAAAAACACTGGCAAATACAATTTTTGCGTATTTAAGAGTAGTATTTCGTACCAGCGTACTTTGACTTGAAATTGCATAAATGGTACACAAAATGCATGCATGTTGGCAGGTATGGAAGACGGGACCTATAGAGAATGGTCAAAGCAATGCAAATCCCCAAAAACGCACACAATGAATGGTGACTGTAGAAAGCAAAAGCCGAATCCCTGACATTTTGTTGCGATTTAGCAATCACACATTTTTTTATGTCCAACAAGAGGACATGTCGGGCAAAAAGAGGGCATATGGTCACCCTACTTTTTTTAGCACCTTCAGTTTTAAAGATATTGATGTTGTTCCAGTGGCTTCATAAGCGTCCTAATCCCCTGCAATGCACATTCATTTTTAGTTTTATTGCCATTTATAAGCGTTTAATTTCCCAATTCAGAATGAATGGCCAGTGGGTTTACCCCCTCTGCTGGCGTCAAGAGGAACGCCAATAACAACATGGAACTAAGATGGTGGCAGTAGCTGGTACCTGGTATACAGTGCCATTTTTAAGCGATTAAATTTCAGTCCTGTCAGACCTGTAGGTCTTGAATGCTACTCAGAAGAATTGATGCAAATTTGCCATGTGTGCAGGGTGAGAAATAACTGGAGGTGTAGCTCGATTAAAAAGCTAAACAAGCAAAAGATTAGTTTGGGCTACACAGTAGCTAGTCAGTTTCAGGTTGTCCAACATTTGAAGATAGCTTGGCAAAAAATGGAAATGGGACGCGATGGCTGTCGGGAAGGCTCTACGTCCCATATTTTAGGTAACTAGTTTGCAAATGCTTTCCGGTTCTGTGTTGCATTGGGAACATCAGGTTGGTTGTTTTTATAGCTATTGGCTAGAATTCAGTTATGTGTAAACATGGGAAATTATATTATTAGAGTGAGCGAGGAAGAGAGAGAAGAGAATGAACATTGTAACTCCATATGTCCCCTTGTTATTTAGTGTACCAAAAGCATAATTCATGTAATTCAAGAATTATGAACTCCTCACTGTAAGTTCTGAAATATCCTACTATCCTACTATATCCTACTATATGCATTGGCAAGTGCCTGGACACAGCTCTTGACTGTATATTGGCAATATATCACCAAGATGCCGTATTGCACTTATAACCCGGTTACTGACACAATTGGAGCAGTAAAATATGATGTGATGAATTACCCGTGATATACTGTCTCATAAATCACTGCTGGTTTGTAATTATATATACAGCTCTGAAAAAAAATATGTGACGATGCACTGCAAAAAAGGTTTCTCTGGTTTCCTTATTGATTTGTTTTTGGGTAAAATGAATATAATTCAAGCATCTTGGCATGCTCTCCACCTTTTGTCTTGGCATGCTCTCCACCAGTCTTTCACGTTTTCAAATGTGAATTTATGCCACTCCTGGCGAAAAAGAAAGATTCCAGAAGCTCGGCTTTGTTTCATTGCTTGTGACCATCCATCTTCCTCTAAATCACATTGCAGAGATTTTCAATGCGATTGATTTAAGAAAAAACTGCAGTGGTCTCTTAATTCTTTCCATTTTAAGTGGGAATGTGAGCATATTTTTGCTATTATTATTAATTATTAATATTATTCCTGGTCTGCAGCGATGACATTTATTGTACTTAGCAGTACCTACTTGTTGTTAATATGTTGATATACACTAGGTAAATTAGATTAATCTGTTCAGCTGTTCTCAACACAAATATCTTATCAGCCAATCATGTGGCAACATGTCAGTGCATATGGATATGGTCAAAATGATCTGGTGTAGTTCAAACGAAGCATCAGAATGTGGAAGGTGATTTAAGTAACTTGGAACGACTTGTGCTGTTGTAGCCCATCTGTTTCAAGGTTTTACGTGCTGTGGGTTCAGAGATGCTTTTCTGCATATAGTAGCGAAGTGTTTACAATCGGAGTGATCACCTTAAAAATCTAAATCCTACAACAAAAAAACACATCTACAACCTGCAGGTACCACCTCATGCTACCAGTAGTGACAAGGATACTAGCAAAATGCAAAACTGAAGAATAATCATTTAGGAAGAATAAGGAGTGAGCAATCAATTGTTTGTGGCCACCACCTGCAAAACCATACAATTTAGTTTCTTCCACTAACCCTGTCTAGTCGGCAGCTCCTCAAGTCCTTGGACAGATCTGTGTGATTGCAAGGGGCGCGTACATGGTTCGTGTCACGATTCATAAGGAATAGGAGGCAGGCGCGTCTTCACAAACATATGTGTTTTATTTCTCTTTAGATGAACTGTACAGAAACAATGACAACAAGAAAAACCTCAGTGACTACAATGAAACATAACATGCAAAACAATAACAATACTACATAAACACAAGAACGGACTCGATAACATTTACACTAGAACACATAAGAAACACTTTACGCTAAACATATGAACAGATTAAGGCTATTTACTAAAGAGAACAAGAACAACCAAGTACCTGTAGAGAAACAAAGAACCACACCAAACAAACGAACACACAGAACTAAATACCATACTAACGAGGGGAGGGTGTGCAGGTGTGGACTAAACAACAGAACCGATAGGCTGACAAAAACATGTGATGGGAACATGTGACCAAAGAGCCGGAAACAGAACCAAAACAAAACACACAGGGGAGAAACCACCACAAAGGACACATGGAACAAACACAGATACTAGGGACATACACAGACTATAAAGGCAGAATGAAAACACTAGGGGGAACCAAAACAACATTACACACAGGGAAGCAACTTGAACATAAGTAGTCCAGTACACAGCCCACACAGGGCTGGACGTTACAGTTCATCCAACCATATGTCGCAGAGCTGCCAATTTTTTTGGGACTGTTCATCCAACAGGGAAGCATTTAGTCAGATCATGCACGGGATAATTCCGTTCACCAACTATACTTCCGCTATTGTATTTACAGGTGTGCTATCTCCACACAAGGGGTCGCTGGAGGGCAATAATCTGAACAATTTTACCTAAATCCCTAGCCAGCGATATGCCAATTTGCACTGCCTCTTGCGGGAGGTTCAGGGAAAGTCCATGAACCCATAGTCAGACTTGAATCACTGACTATCATGACCTCTGCAAGATTTCAAGAGAAATAAATATGTTCATGAGCAGGGGTGCCACCCACTGCCCCCCCACCCTTTTTTACATTTATTTATACAGAAAGAAAATGTATAGATACCCATGTCTCTTTTACAATTGAGTCCTGTATTAAAAACATATACAAAAAATATAAATATAAAATAACTGAGAACTGTACCAGTATTAATAATAATAATATTAATAATAATAATAATAATAATACATTTAATTTTTTGGTGCCTTTCAAAGCACTCAAGGTCACCTTACAGGCCAAAAACAGTGTGCAAGTAATGAACAAACAAAGTTAATAAATTGCTTGAATAAGCAAGACAAAGTTACAAAGCATGAAAGCAGACGAGCCAGATACATCAGTGAACATTAGTTCAGTACTCAGAGTGAATATGCCAGTTTAAAAAGATGAGTTTTAAGATGTGGTTTGAAAGTGGAAAGAATATCAATGTTGCGGATGTCTAATGGAATGGACTTCCAGATGTGGAGGGGCTGAGCGAATGAATGCACTAAACCCCACAGTGGTCAGACGAGCAGAAGGTGTAGTGAGGTGTATAGAAGAAAAAGACCTGAGAGTATGAGTGGGTGTGTTGATATGAAGTAGGTCAGTGAGGTAGAGATGAGCGAGGTTATGAATGGCCTTGAAGGTGAGCAGCAGAATCTTATAGTCAATACGGTATTTAACTGGAAGCCAGTGGAGCTGCTGAAGGACAGGCGTGATGTGATTAGTAAAAGGGGTTCTGGTAGTGATGTGGGTGGCAGAGTTTTGAACCAAATGGAGTTTATTTAGAGATTTGCGAGGAAGACCGAACAGAAGGGAGTTACAGTAATCAATGCGGGACGTGACTAGATTGTGAACAAGGATAGTTGTGCTGTCAGTTGTGAGAGATGGACGGAGGCGATTTATGTTGGGTAACTGGAAGTATGCAGCCCGAGTGACGTTATTAATGTGAGCTTGAAATTATAGTGCGCTGTCGAGGATGACACCCAGACTCTTGACCTGGGGAGAGGGGGAAACCGAAGAGTTGTCAATGGTGGATTTGGTACCAATGAGGAGAACCTCAGTTTTGTCACTGTTAGGTTTGAGAAAGTTAGAGAAGAGTCATGATATGATTTCTGTTAGGCAGTCAAAGAGGGAAGTGGGTGGGAGGGTGGATGTAGGTTTGGTGGACAGATAGAGCTGGGTGTCGTCCGCATAGCAATGGAAATTCATGTAAAATTTACGAAAAATTATGCTGAGAGGAAGCAGGTAGATGATGAACAAAAGGGGTCCCAGGACAGAGCCCTGGGGAACACCTGTGGTAACTGGAAATGGATGTGATTTAAAGGTATGTATTTGAATAAGTGTAGCCAGAGAGATAAGATTTAAACCAGTGTAATGGTGTATTGGTGATTCCAATATCGACTAATCTGTCAAGGAGGATGTTATGAGAGATGGAGACAAAGGCTGCACTCAGATGAAGGAGGATAAGAATAGTTAATAGTCCGGAATTAGCTGCCATCAGAAGATTGTTTGTGATTTTAATCAGTGCCGTTTCGGTGCTATGGGATGGACGATAGCCAGATTGGAACGGTTCATAAAGGTTATTATCAGACAGGTGTGCACAAGTGTGCATGGACCTGGGACGCAACAGTTTTTTCAAGGATTTCTGATAGAAAAGGTAGAGTAGAAATAGGACATCAGTTCTTGAAATTGTTGGGGTCTGCACCAGGTTTCTTAAGTATAGGCGTTATTGCGGCTGATTGGAAGGATGAGGGAACAATTCCAACCTTGAGAGAGGAATGAGTAATCGCAGTTATTTCAGTGGAGAGGGTAAGCCGGCTTTAACCCTCTAGTGGGAAGAGGGTCTAACTGACAGTTAGTTGGCTTTGATTTCCGGATAAGCTCAGATATTTCAGTGGCAGAAGAGGCTGTGAAACGTGAAAATGAACGTGAAAGAGGGACTGAAGGACATGAGGGAGACGTCCGGTAGACAGTATTAGGTGTCAGCTGCTAGTGAATCCCATGTACTTCGGTGTTAAAAAATGACAATGGAATTACAATAAGCAGTTGAGTACAGATGAAGAGCAAAAGTGTCTGGAGGTCATAATATTTTGTTAACTGTGGAGAACGCCTTAGCTTATTATGTTTGCATGGCTATTGAGAGTGTCCTTGTAATTCACAATGTGGTCAGTGTACATTTCTTTATGAACGATAAGTCCAGTTTTCTTGTATAGGCATTCCAAGCAACTTGCTTTGAGTTGACATAAATCCGATGTAAACCAAGGGGCAGAGTGAGTAAAAGAAACAGGCTGGGTTTTTAAAGGAGTTAGTGAATTTAAAATACAATAAAGGCCAGCGTTGTAATGAGATCCAGTTCATCAGGGGTGGACAAGCAGCTTATACTGGAAGGCAGTTAATACTAGAGAAAGTGTTATTAACATTGTTTAATATTATGAATATTGTGAAATGAGTTGACACATGGTAGTTTTGTTTGGGATGGTGTTAAATTGACCTTACAGGATATTAATGTGATCAGAAATGGGGAAGATAGATGCAGTACAGCCACGAGGAGTTGCACCAGAATAGCATATCAAATCCAAAATATGTAACAAGTTGAAGGCCAGGGCCCGTTTTTATCAAGCTTCTTAGAATTACTCTTAAGGACACTGCTAAGACTTGACTTAAGAGTAAGAAAATTCTTGGCTCAAAGCTGCGCTTAAAAGTTAGTTATCAAACATCTCTGTCCTACTTTTAGTGAAGTGTTGGACTAATTCTTAAGTGTCAGTCTTAGAGCTGATTCACGACACTTTGCTGTGCCGCAAACGGGATTTTGGATGACGACATAGGCAAGATCCAATCACTGAATAGATGTACTTGTTTAAGAATATTCTCAGATAAATTCACATTCAATAGTGACATTCATAAGAGGAGTTGACATTGAACAAACATTTAACAATAAAGAATTCTCAAGAGAATCCATTATGATATACACATTGTTAATTAAAGATCAAAAAAGGTTTCCAACACGTTTTCCACTATTTCTCAATTAAATATTTCAAACAAGTGTGCTGTTAACTGACATACCTATATATATAGCCTAGAGTTAATGATGTAATCATAGCCACCATGGATTCCAGAAGATAACCAAACTGGAGAGAATAAGAAACACTGCTTGCTGTAGTTTAATTTCTAAGTGGAGAATTTGGAATCTGCGCTTCCACTGGCCAGTCCCTCTCCACCACACTTCGTGTGATACGATGTGCCCGGTGAAGGGATATATTATATATCGCCTATATTAGGATCCAGTGTTCTATAAATAAACTATGAAACAATTGTGAATAAATAGCTTACAAAAAGGCTACCTGTTGTAGTTCATTTGGGCTTCTGTCAGTGGCATATGGAAAGCGGTAAGCAGCCACGAGTGGGTATCCTCGGAAAGTGCCTATCAAACAGCTGCTTCGGGCCACTTTTATTCAATATTGCTCGTCATGGGTAGACCCAGGCCATTTGGGTACCACATCCAAAATGTTGTAGTCTGCATCAAACTCAACTTGGGCGTTGATGCTGTGTTAGCTCTTCTTATTCATATAAACATTCTTGTTGACGCTGGGAGCAATGATCTTTATGTAAGTGCCATCCATTGCGCCTACTACTCTTGGGAAGCCGGCTATTTGCATGAATTGTGTTTGCTTCTGTTGGATTATGCGGGGTGTTGTTGGGAAGTCAGTGAAACGCGTGACAATGTGTTGAGCTGTAAGTGCAATAATTGTTTCCGTTACAATTCGGCTTATTGATGGTTGTGATGGGCCAAATCATCAGCATTGCATTGCAAACGAAGCATAATCGCCACCTTCAATTCATCTGAAAATGAATTGCTGCAGAAATGTCACTGGTGAAATGACGTTCCTCACTCAGTCGCTGATGAAGAAGATGCTTGCTCTGTCCAAGCAATACCATTTTTAATTAATTAAGCAGCGTCAAACAATAAAAAAAACATTCTTCCTCTCCTAAAAGATTTGCGCATGTCTCTGTCTACGCCATCACAAGCCCCTACTGGCAACGCTTGAGAGTAAGAGTGATTCTTAGCTTTGAGAAATTTAATAACTTGCTTTTACACTTAAGTTTGAGAGTAGGAGTAAATTTTGTCAATTCTCAGCAGTTAAGACTAATTTAAAAAAAGACTATTTTCTTTTCCTTCCCAATTCTTGCAACTCAGATCTGTGGGATGATGCGGGGCATGCACATGGTTCATCCAACCACATGTTGCCTGAGTCAACAATTGTTTTCGCGCTGTCCACCCAACACGGAAGCCTTTAGTCAGATCATGCACAGGATGATTATGTTAAACAACTGTACTTACGCGATTGAACATACAGGCGCTCCCAATCTGAACATGCTGTAGATCAACATGTCAGGATAGATAATCTGACTTATCTAAACCAAATCCCAGGCAGCGCTATGCCAATTTTGCGCTGCCTCATGTAGGAGGCCCAGGGAAAGTCAGAGAACCTGTTACGCTGACAGGAATGATGGAGACAAATGCGCGATGCAACTGGACATTTTTAATCACTGAACTGAAATAAGCCGAAATACAGAGACCTGGTGACAGAAACAATAATCGACAACCACAAGACAAACCTGTGTGGTATATATATCCCTCTAATTGGGAACCGGAGACAGCTGTGCCACAAGGCACCTGTGTCAGTAATCCTGCCAGCATAGAGTTTGCTAGACACCTCGTTCTAGAACAAAAGCATATTAACAGCAAAAACCAAAGAAATACACAAGTCTCTAGTACTCCGGGGAATTGAACCTCCGAATAGCGCAGGAAAAAGGCATGTGGTGCGGGAGATGCCGGTGCGGGAGATGCCGGTGTGTCCAGTGGTCAGAGAGCTGTGGGCCCAAAACCGCAACCGGTCCCTAAAATCGGGCGGAACAAACAGGAGAGCAGAGGGGTGTTGTACCTGAGCTGCGCGGATCTCCCCGTCTATGGTCCACTGTATAGGTGCCACACACCGGGCAAGGGAAATAACGGGTTCCACAAGTCTCTGGTTCTCCTCTACGTGAGGAGCGTCCGCCTTTTGGTTTTCTGAGCCAGGTCGATAGGTAACATGGAAGTCGAACCTGGTCAGGAACATTGCCCATCGGGCCTGTCTGGGATTTAACCTCCGAGCTGCCTTAAGATACTCAAGGTTTCGGTGATCGGTCAAAACCACGAATGGGTGTCTGGCCCCCTCCAGCCAGTGTTGCCAATGCTTCAACGCCTCTATCACTGCCAGGAGCTACCGATCTCCCACAGCATAATTCCTCTCCGCTGGCGTCAACTTCCTAGAATGGAAGGCACATGGGAACAGTTTAACCGGTTTACCTTGCCTCTGGGAGAGAATGGCTAAGAGTCCCACTTCAGACGCGTCAACCTCCACTATGAACGGCAGGTCTGCGTCTGGGTGCTTCAGGATTGGAGTGGTGGTAAAACGGTCCTTTAACATCTGGAACGCCCCCTCCGCTTCCGGGGTCCAGGACAGACGTGAAGGCCCTCCTTTCAACAGGGCTGTGAGAGGCGCTGCCACAGTGCTAAAGGAATGGAAGAAGCGCCGGTAAAAATTGGCAAACCCCAGGAATCTTTGTAGCTCCCTTACTGTTGCCGGTGTAGGCCAGGAGCGCACGGCATCCACCTTGTCCCTCTCCATCTCGATGCCGGCGTCTGTAATGTGATAGCTGAGAAGGGAGACCGAATGTTGGTGGAACACGCACTTCTCTGCTTTAGCGTACAGACGATGTTGGAGTAGATGTCGCAGGACCTCTCTGACGTGTTGGACATGAGCTGGGTATGTAGGGGAGTAGATCAGAGTATCGTCAATATAGATAATGACACACTTCCCTATTAAGTCACAGAATATATTATTAACGAATGCCTGGAATACGGAAGGCGCGTTGGACAGCCCATACGGCATAACCAGGTACTCGTAATGCCCAGATGTTGTGCAAAGGCCGTCTCCGATTCCACTAGTTCTCCGGGGAATCGGACCTCCGAAAAGGGCAGGAAAGAGGCATGGGTGCAACAGAAGCAATTGTCAGGCTCGAACCCATGACCACTGAATATTATTTGACAATTCAGGTGCATCGGAATTATCTGTGACCCAGTAAAATAATGAACATTCAACAATTACTCTTCTTGCATCAATGAGCAGTGGGATATAGAATGACCAAGTGGCCAGAGCTGCTTACAGAAATGCATTTTGTGGCTAGCATCAAATACAGCTGGCTACACTATCCAAAGAAACTGTCAATAAACCGTCACACATCAGCATGATACTGTGTGGTGATAGAATACTAGTGAAATTTCCATATGAGCTGTCGTTAACCCCATACCTTGACGTTTAATGTGTACCGTTAAGCAGCCTGATGGGTTGTGGGAAAAAGCTAGTGCAGTAGAATTACGGCCTCTGTATACTTGTCGTTGCCAACCTGTCGCAGAACAATGTCACGTCAAAGGAGCACCGTAACTAGTTATACTCGCGTGTGGTGGTCGCGACACTAGTTGCAGTTTTCTCCTGAACAGAGGTGTCGCAACTGAGGAAAGGCTACCGACTTTGCTATTTCTACGGACTAGAAGAAGAAAAAAGTAAACAATGGCAGAACTGGCAACAGCATTGACATCAATGTCAACAGTGGCTAAGATGATATTGTAATCAATGGATGAGGAAGAACAGCTGCTTTTGAGCCTGCTTGCAAAGAAACAAAGAAAAAGAAGGTGGAATGTTCGTCCTTTGAATAACGCCAGACAACAATATGGTGAGTTCAATATCCTTGTGAAACAAATGAGGATGATAGACGAAGAAAAGTTATTTCAATAACAACTTTTCATTAAAAACTGAAAAAATAAGTTGTACACAAAATTCATTGAATGTATTGGCAGTTTCTCATGTGAAAACACAGTATTTATTACAGTATTATTTTGAAAAGTCTGAGTGGGTTGCCGACATAATAATATAGTGTTGCTAGGCAAAGAGTTTTTGCCCCCAGCTAGAACCGGCCCTGGGTGCAGGTTTAAGCAAAAACAAAAAATAGTTGAACAAAGTAGTTGTGTAATACGATGATGTGTTCCATGTTGATATCAGGGTTGCTCCTTCCATGCTTATTTGTTTACTGTTCTTCATTCTTCTCTTATAAGGCAGGTATGCCAGGATGTTTTTCTCACTTCCGGGCTTTCCCTGGTAATCCCTGTGTTTCATGATTTGACAGTGTTACAGCCCTAAGCCCTCACAGACTTGGTGAGAATGCGCTTTAAAGTCTGTCAGTCTTTGAGTGTAGACATTGGCATTGGGCCTATGAGAATTTAGCCTGTGTGTCACCTGATATTGAGGTGAGTGAAACTTAAGTGTTCCTACTCATTCAGGTGAACTTGATAATGCAAAATAATGTACTTCTGTTAGATTTCACCCATCGGAATGTCTATGGGTGCCAATAATTTTGGCACACGTTTATGATATATATTTTTTTTTCCACATTTGTTTTTTTCAATATTTTTTATCTTCAATATAAGGTTTGATTTTTTGGAAAATGTTTAATTAAATATCAAGAGAATAAACAATAAAGATCTTTTTTACAACCCGTTTTTCCTCATATTTACCAAGGATGCCAATAGAGATCTCTGTGTAACAGTATTATTTCCAATGGACCACGTGAAAGGAAAATATTGTCATTATTCATGTATCTATGAGACATAATGACACCAAGTACCAGCCGGATGCATCCCACCTACCACTAGGCCGGGAAAATCGTAGTCATGCTCAAGATTGCAGACCAGATGCTGCTGGAAGGGGTGTTGGTGGTCCTAAATAACCCAAAGAACTGATGGTAAGTATAGGGGTGTCACCCCTGGTATCCTGACTAAATACCATCCCATCATGACTATCCATCAAGGACACTTAATTAACCCTTGCTTTCAATTGGCTTATATGTCCAAATTACAATATAGTAATTTAGCAGATGTTCTTTTCTTGTGTACAATTACTCTATACACAAGCCATCTGTAGTATTTCAACCTAAACAACGGTCAATGTAACCACCTTGCTCTACCAACTTAGCCCTTCTCTAAAAAACAAAACTGTAAAGATCCATAGTAAATGTTGACAATTATATGTATAATAGTGTCAACTTACTCAATGGCCAAAATGTAAAATTAATTTAATTTTAATTTCATTTATTGAAAGGATAGCCCCTTGAGATGTAGCATCTCATTTTCAAGAGGGTCCTAAATTACCCATGACACCTTTTTTTACATTGACCCATGACACCTTTTGTCTAGTCTGTCCATATATACTTCAAAATCCAATGTTCTTACCTCCAATTTATCAGGGAATGCAGAGAACCTCTTTCTTGTTCTGAATGGCTGTTATTTCATTCAGTTTGAACCGACTGTATCTGACTCTGCATTGACATTGTCAAACCTTAGTATTTCTGTAACGCTTTATGCTCTAACTTGGATGAAAGTAAATATATCTGTTTGCCAGAGCACCACATAAGTGCTTGGAATTTAGGTTTTGAATTGAAGAAATCTCTGCAAAGAGAAGCCCCCCTTTTCACCATTAAGCAATGGATTGTATAAGTCTGTGCGCCTCACACGTTAAATCGATGTCATTTGCATGCAAAGCAGAAGCTGAGTAGGAGACAGTGTACTGTATGAAATATTTAAATCTGCCATATTATGATGAATATGTACGACCGCCAATGAGAGAAATCACAAAACAAGCAAAGGATACACTGGGGTAAAAGACTTAAAGAGGCTATACATGTACAACTAGCATATTCATATTGTTGCTTTATATTTGATAACAAGAAATTAGACATGACACTTTCCATTTACCATCCAAGCATTAGACCCATAAAATTATTTGGATCAAATTAGTTGCAATTCAAACACATTCAAAATTGTTTTAAGACTGAAGAGCCTAGTCTTTTCCACTAAATGTAAATCAGGGAGCCAGTAGGATTTCATTTTGCATAATTTGATGCCGGGTGCTTGCAGTTCTGTAGGTGTGAGAAAATGGGTTTAGTGGGCCATCTTACTCTCAGACAGACATCTGAGAGTGTCTGGGCAGAATGGGTTTTACAGGGGTTCGATATCACTGCAGTATTCTACAGTGCATCTTTCTCCAGTCCTCACAGTTGTTGGAGATGAGAACACTTCATACTCTATATTCTTGAATCTGATGCAACGTTCTTCCTACAAAGAGAAAAATGACAGAACTTCCCTGATACCTGCAGGCTATGTTTTTCCAGAGACCTTCCGGAGACTGAACACAACCCAATCTACAGGCGGCTATTGTTAATTGTTTTTGCATATGTGCCCTCTAAAAATGTGACAAACAGTTTTGAATATTGTATATGTGAATACCAGCACATACATAAACAGTACACATGTCTATGTGTCTTTCAATGGCAGGCACCTCTGTACTCAGGTGCCAGATTTTCCAGACAAATATTTCTGTGGAAATTAAATGGAACAGTTGATCTTATGAATTGCTAGAATGAAATATTGTAACTTCCTCGTCTGATGCACAAAACCAACTATCAAAACTTCAAAGGTCTGTGCTCATCCCAGGGGCAAAACTGGAAATAATCATATGACAATGGTACATTTTTTATTTTTTAGAAACTACTTAGGCAAACATGGAACACTAATGATGCAAGTTAGAAGAAAAAGAGACAGACTGTTGTACACTGCCTCATTCATAGGACATGTCAATTGAGCATAGTACACATGATACCAATGTTGAATGTGTGTTTTGAAAATGTTAAGTACATTTTTTGTTGTTGTTGAAAAATGAAACAAAAGACTTGGGATGTCCATATTTTGCTTTGTCTGAGAGATGGAAATTTAGATAAACAGTGCATTTTGTCATTAGTCTGTTTTTTATCAAAGCGTTAATGTTTGTGGAAAGAAAAATACAATATACACCGGTCAGCCGTAACATTGTGACCACCTGCCCATTATTGTGTAGGTCCCCCTTTTGCCGCCAAAACAGCAGCCCCATACGCAACAAACTGCAATGCACTGTAGTTTTCTATCAGAACCAACATCAACGTTTTTAGCAATTTGAAAAAAAAAAAAAACTAAGTACGTCATTTGTTGGATCGGACCACACAGGCCAGCTTTCACTCCCCACGTGCATCAATCAGTCTTGGCCGCCCATGGCCCTGTTGCCGGTTCACCACTTTTCCTTCCATAGACCATCATTCCATCATTTGATAGGTACTGACCACTGCAAATCATGAACACCCCACAAGAGCTGCAGTTTTGGAGATGCTCTGACCTAGCCGTCTAGCCATCACAAATTGGTCCTTGTCAAAGTTTTTTCTGCATCTAACACATCAACTTTGAGGACAAAATGAAGAAGCAGGAAAATTTGTATTCACTACACATTTTTCAGTACACCAAAACACAAAGTAACAACCCTAGTAGATAAAATATTCATAAGAAAGAAGTGCTAATGGAGAAGTTTAATAATGTCATTAGGCATAGCAGGCAAGGGACACAGCAGAGCTAGGGACATAAAGGCAAGGACTGACTAGCAGAGACAAAGTGTCTCAGGAATGTTTGTTGAGTCTTAGTTTGGCAACATTAAGAAAGGTTCTACATTTTTTAGACTTGTAAAAATAGGAACATATGTAAATGGACAGTGCCATGGATACCCCAAGGAACACTTCTATAACTATTATTATTAGTAGTATTATCATTATTTAAACACTTGAACTAGTTGGGACAAACATTCAGGTAACTAGCTATCAATTTTCCATTAGTAGTTATTATGGTTCTGCAATATAAATACGTGTAATATGAATTACTAAGTGTAATATGAATTGCCTCCAGAACTGCTCTTGAGAACATTAGATTTCTACCCGTTTCCAAGCATTACCTACTGTAGAAGAACATGTTTAAAAGTATTGATTTGTACATGTAAATATCTGCTTTTTTCATTCTGCACATAGACAGTTCAATTGAGAGTCTAAGAGGAGAACCAATTATGTGCCATGTGATACTAGTAAATGTGTACAAAGAATGTGATGCTGGTGTAAAGGTTCCAAAGAAAACATCACATGCATTGTAATTGTGCTGTATAGGTACCATTACAATGCATGTGATGCACACTAAGGGAACACTTAGCGTGCATGATAATCTAGTGTAAAGGTGTATAGAAAACACGACATGCATTGTAATGGTGCTGTATAGGTATACAGGGAACACTTCCTGTGCACGATAATCTAGTGTTAAGGTGTATAGAAAACACCTTTCTGATTGTGATTTTATTTTAAATATCTTGTGATTTGTGTATAGAGAATAGAATAGGATAATTTCATACTCTGTAAGTACTATGCTCTGTACAAGCTATTAGCAATACCCTATAATCCATTTTAAAATCCTTCCACTCTAAACTATAATTCCTGTATTGATTTAATACCAATGAAAAACAACACACCTGACAGCAGTGTTGTTTTAGGTTGAAATATCAACAAACGCAATATAAATAGTTCAGAAGGGAACGTAATTTTCTTACCACCAGAAGAGTTCTGTTCTCTGCACATACTGTAGGGCTATAAACATCTTTGCCACTAATGAGCAAAAAACATGGAATTCTGAGGATTTCCCAGCAATTGTCAAGATTATACAACAGTAAATTGGTTGGTTTGCCAAACTTTCTCATTATTATACAACTCTGTAGCACTGATGTGGTGTTTCTCATACAGAATATACTTGTTAGTTAGAATGCAGGATGCTAATACATCAATTGCTGGCTGCCTTGATATTGCTACACTCCCCCGTATACGGTAATTTGAAACTCCAGCGTCAAGCCACAGCTGGATGCGATAAGTACTGATTGTTGCAGTGCCTGGGTACTGCAATATCCCCTGATATCCCATGCAACCACCAACCTCGGCAGGCTTCATTGATAGTTTATAAAGAGAGCTAGCTTACAAAAGATAACATATTTCAATAAGAACCAGACTGTCCTCAACACAGTGCTACTGCCTCATAATCGCCATCGTTAGATGGACCCTGTGCCCCGTTGCCTTTCACAAAGCCGAAATAGGTTACAAAGTAATTCATGACCAATGATTGAATAGGAAAATTGCTAATAAATCCTTGCATGCCATAGAGGAAAAATATGTTTTTAGTGTTATGATAGCCTTTTTATGAATACAGATTTGTTTGGATTACTGAACTAAGAAATGTGTAAATTCAGCACTCTACCTTCTACAAGGGGAAGAGCAGTAATAAAGTCCTGTATTTTACAACTCTAGATATACCATCTACAACGTTTGGTTTGGAAATCCAATTTTTATAGGCTATCCTGCCTGTGTAATAACTATATCCGACTGAAAAAAGCTTTTTCAAGGCTGCCAACTTCTGGCAGGAGATTTCCTATCTGTGGGGAAAACGCTCTGACTTAACTAATTCATGCACATTTAACATTCAACACTCAAAATACAGAAAGTATCATTTAAAAAAATAAAACGTAACAACTGTGTACAGTGCGTAAAGATTCAACACACACACAGATGAAACACACACGAAACAGAATAACATAAAGGAACTTTGTCACACAGCGAAATTCATTCTCTGCATTTAACCCATCCCTCAAGGGAGCAGTGGGCAGCCATTTACAGCACCCAGGGACCAACTCCAGATCTAAGGCAGTGCTTTTGTCAGGAGCATTGACTGGAGAACCTAACCTGCATGTTTTGATGGTGGGGGAAACCAGAGCACGCAGACACGCAGACACGGGGAGAACATGAAAACTCCACACAGAAAGTGACCGGGGTTTGAACCCAGAACCTTCTTGCTGTGAGGCCAGAGTGCTATCCACTAGGCCACCATGCCTGCCCTCACACAGATAGCACCTCAATAGCAACTCACACAGAGCAACACTACATCTAACAAGGACCAACCGTTGATTACACAGACACAGGGACATAAATACTACACTAATTACATGAATGAAGACAGCCATGTCCATTAAACGGTGTGACTGAAGGAGCAACAGGTGAGTGCATGAATGTCAATGAGAATGCGGAACACAAAGCAGTACATAAAACATGGGACGGGATCCCTAAGCATCAAGGGGTAGAACGTTACAACATACTTCTTTTAGCAAAGCCTTTAACACCTCTGTGCACGGCACTACTTTAGAGTTTGCAAATGACACTCGATCTGATGGTGCAAATACATTGCCACATACAGTATACTGATGTTAATCATCTAATTTCAGCGCTCTCATACCACATCAGTCTACATTTACTAAATCAACCTGACATATTGTCCATATTGGTAATCTAATCATAGGATAAGTACGGCCAATATTTAGAACTTTCTTTCTTGACCCTAATTTACATGTCTCCTTGAGGCAGGCACTAATCATGTTAATCACTGCTCAATGCATGATGGAAATGGACGGCCTAGTTTGGATTTGAAAGTAATGAAAGTGTATGTGGTGGAAAGCAGAGAATGGCTGAATACAGTAGTATGTATTTTTTATTGTTTTGAATTAACAACTGGATATGAAATATGTTTTGATTGTAAGGGTTATTCAACCCTTTGTGAAAATGTGAAATTTGTTTATTTTGTGTTCTGTCTTGTTAGAGAAAGATTTAATGAAAGATGTCCAATAAAATAAGTCTTCAAGCATGCAAAAACTAATCCTGACAGTCCAAAAGTCTGTATATAATTTACAACATGGTCAAATTTGCAGCACATTTCCTGTACATGGCCAATAAACAGCACACATATTGTAATGTTACTTTATACATACAAAATCTTACAACAATGTAATTTCTCCTTTTTTATGCATTTTATTTAGGACATTTATTAGTTGTTTTAGTCCAATTCTTGCACTTTAAATTGATGGCACACTTGTAATTATTTGTAATTAAATGTGCTCTTCATCTAGTCAATTACTGTACATGCCTACACATCAGTTCAATTATACCTCACTCTATTAATATCTAAGAGTAGGTATTTGACAATAATTTTGTGACAATAATAGGTTTGTGACAATAATCATTCAAAACAGGTGATATTCTGTTTTGTATGTTTGATCTCATTAGAGAAAAAGATCAAAAGTAAGATGTCCAAGAAAATAAACCTTTAAACTTGCATTGGAAATTACACAGTTTAACGAAACTAAACCTAACAATGTAATCAATCAATCAAATTGATATTATAATGCCCTTTTTACAACAGCAATTGTAACAAAGTGCTTTGACAGATACCCAGCTTAAAACCCCAAAGAGCAAGCAACAACATGTGATGCACAGTGGCTAGGAAAAACTCCCTAGTAGGTGGAACCTAGGAAGAAACTGAGAGTGGCCAGTCCCAGGGGGGTGGCCAGTCCTCTTCTGGCTGTACCGGGTGGGGAATCTAAAAAAAAAGGTACATGACCTATTGTATTAAGGAGATGGGAATGTGTGGTCTTTGACCACAGTCTTTGTGTATTTTCATTAGGCTGGGATAATGGGATACATTCTGGAGAGGTACAGCTGGAGTCACCAGATAGAAAACGTCATCACCAACAGCAACGATTTGGCCCCAGCACAGCGAGGTGGGCACAGGACAGAGACAGAACAGAGTCATCAGACCACGTGGTCCTGAAGGATGTTCCAAGTGTTTGGGTCTTCCTAGGATCAACATGACATCACAAACATTAGAATGATAATGCATTAGCTCTAGTACCTTGATATATACTCTGGCTCTCATCCCTCGTCACATAAACCATATTTCATACAGAGAGCTATTTTTTCATTTCTTGTTTTCATTTTGTTCCCATTCCAATTCCCACTGACCCTGCCTTGTGGCATGGTGGGGGTGCATTAATGGTTCATCCAACCACATGTCGCCGTGCCACTGGTTATTTTCACACGACTCATCCAACACGGAAACCTTTAGTTAGCTCATGCACGGGATGATTACGTTCACCAACTGTAATAATAATAATAATTATTATTATTTATATAGCACCTTTCATACAGGGAATGCAGCTCAACATGCTTTATATCAATAAAAGCCAAATAAAATTAAAGAAATTTGCATCAATAAAAACATTTACATCAGTTAAAGACAAAGAAATGTAAAAATATTTTAAAACATTGCGCATCATAGCATAGCTGTGGACATTTCCATTGTGTTCTCTGATGACATCACTTAGTGGAAGCATGTATAGTGAAAAAAGTAGTGAAGCAAGACAGCTTTCTTGTGCAACACCGCATAGTATATCATATTCCATATTTTTCAAGAGGCTCTAGTAGAATATCATGATCAAAGGTGTCGAATGCTGCACTCAGGTCTAGGAGGACTAGGACTGAGACTTTGATTGCATCCATGCTATGTCTTCAATCATTTACTATTTTGATCAGGGATGTTTCTGTGTTATGATTTCCTCTAAAACCTCACTAAAACTTTTCTAGAATGTTGTTGTCAGAAATGTATTCAGTTGGTGATCAACCGCTTTCTCAAGCACCTTACTTAGAAATGTGATGATTGACATTGGTCTATAGTTGCTTATAGTCTAGTTGCTCAGAGTCTAGTTGTGGTTTCTTAAGAAGTGGTTTTATAACAAGAGTTTTGTATGCTTTTGAGAATACCCCAGACATGAGATGGCATGAGATGCTATTAAACACTTTTTCGGAAGAGTGGTCGGGATAGGGTCGAAATCGCAAGTGGTAGATTCACGGACAGAGCTATTCATCCATGGTGATGCATTCTCTCCTAACCTATATTTTACCTGAATTGGGGCTACTTTGTCCAGAGAATTTGTCAGATTGTTATTTAGTTTATTTACCATCTCATGCAGCCACGGTCGGTGGATCTTAATTGGGGAGGACGGGCTCGTATTACGCTCGGCACCAGAGTGAATGGAATGGTGCGCAACGAACAAAACCAATTGTTTTTTTGATTTGCACACATTCCATTCACTCCGGTTCTGAGCGTAATACGAGCCCGTCCTCCCCAATTAAGATTCACCGACCGCGGCTGATCTCATGCACTGTGTTGATTGTATAAAAATCAAGTCCACCTTTCAAGTATTGAAAGGTTTTGCTCTGTGGCTTCATTTACATATCGTTTTCAGACTACATTTTGTACCTTGTTCCTGGTTTCAGATAGTTGTGCATAATAGAATACACAGTAGTGGTCTAAGAGGGAGACATTTGTCACAAAAAGATTTGGTATATGTAATACTTTTGTTTTCACTAAATCTAACGTATTTCCGTGTTTATGTGTTTGTTTTGAGACCTGTTGAATCAGGTCAAAAATATGTAGAATGTTCATAATTTCCATAGCGTACTTGTCAGCATTATTATTTACATGAATATTTAGGTCACTGTTTATAACAATTTAATCATGTTTGTTGATGGTCAGTGACAGTATATCAGAGAATTCTAGTATTAAGAGTGGAAATTGTTTTGGTGGTCCATAAATTGTTAACCGCAACACTGGTATTTCTGCTTTGAGAGTTAAGGCCACGTATTCAAATGTTGAGAACTCTCCGAGATCGACCTTTGTACAGCAAAAACATTCATGGTAAATCACAGCTATTCCACCCCGTCTGCCTTGTCTCACTGAGTAAATAAAGTTATAGTTTTTCAGACTTGCCTCGATGAGTGTTGGATTGCTATTTCCATCTAGCCAGGTTTCTGTTAAAAACATTAAATCACATTTATGGTTGACAATGAGGTCATTAATTAATTAGTTAGTGATCTAATATTTAGTAGTGCTGATTTTGAAGAGATTACAGGGTGAGAATAAACTGGATAGATTTTGTTTGCCCTCATTCTAGTCAAAAAAGTAATAGGCATCGGTGTTATTGAAGTCACAAAATTTTTTCTTATCACTAATAGTTTGGGTGACCTGTCTCACACCAGCTTTGCAGTGTTTCTTTTAAAGTCGTCATGCACTGTAACATAACTGTCCATTTGAATTTCACAAAAACTGCCATGCCACTAGCCAATTTGTGCTGCCTGATGCAGGAGGTCGAGAGAATGTCAGAGAACCCATAGTCAGGCTTGAACCACTGATTATCATGACATAGACTCTCCTGCAATGCAGCAACTTAGCCCACTTTGGCACGCGGACCATCCTGGAGAGCTAGCTTACAAAACAGAACTTATTACACTGATGTATTACATCTCAGTCTAAGTGGGGACTGAAAAACGACAAAATTACCCTAGTCTCCCGGCACATAAACTATTGCAGCATAACATATGTGGACTGAGACGGGGTGTCTGGAGATGTTGTCCTGTACAAAGAAAACCTCAGGCAGGACCAAGCAGGCATGATTTAGACCCACCCATATTTCCAAGGACACACCACCGCTGAAAGAGGGTTGAGTAATCCACAGGGTGTACTTCCATCCCACAAGCATAGGGTATCCTGGGGCAACATGGGCAGGTCAGTGACTCTGCCCCAAAGTGGCGCTGGAGCAAGGATATCCCACTGGAGAGAGAAGAGCCTACAAGGCAATCCAGCATAGGTAGTTCATTAAACAGTGCTGCCATTCACTTTTAGACCCCTGGGCCAGACTACACTAAAGAATGGAATGCCCGCACTCTGCTATGCTTTCTATATATTTTTTAAATTTTGCAACGTTTTGACCACTGCTGGGTCTTCCTCAGGAAAAGGTTATTTTATATATAAAAATAATATATATAGAAAGCATAGCAGAGTGTGGGCATTCCATTCTTTCTTGTTTGATCCAGCTCCTTTTGCCCTGCACCTCACTGTTGGGGATGTGCATAATACCTGGCGTGAGACTCGGTAAAATTTCAGAGGGCGCGCGCGAAGAACACTTTTGTTACCCTAACCCTAATTTTAGAAATGTCAGTCCTTGATTACTTAGTATAATCCCTGATTCATGCAAAAAACTATTAATAGAATGTAAACACTTATTTTTTATGCTGAAAGCGTAAGAGTCACGCCCGATGCGTGAGAGTTGGCAACCCTGCAATACTTAACCTGCACTCAAGCAGATACAATACTTCTCCCTAATCACCTCAAAAGCCCATGCCTTCTTTGGCCGAAACCTCTCCCATTTTGCAGCAGCTAATGACTGGAATGAATTACAAACATTCTGAAACTCATGAACACAGTGTCCCTCACCTGCTTTAAATCTAGTATTTTAGAGCTTCTGGGCCCTATTTTAATGAACTAAGCGTATGGCATGAAGCGCATGGCGCAAGTGCGCTTTGGGCATGTTCAAATCCACTTTTACTAGTTTGACATCGGAAAAAAGATTCCATGTGCCGGACACATGGTCTAAAAGGGTTGTACTAAGTGTCTGTGTTTTGTACGTAACATGCAATAAACCAATCAGGGGGAGCTAGGGTTACGATTCAACAACCCAGATAGGTGCAGAGACAGGTAGCAAAGAACGGTCCAAACAATTGGAACAGGCAGGCAGGTTTCCAAGGGGTTCAGATTAATGTCACTGGTAGGTACTGAGACAGGTAGCGAAGGTCAGCTCAACGAGTGGTGCAACAGGTAGGTTTCTGTTCTTTCCAAAACAAGATGGCGGACTAAATTAGGTTGTGTAAGGCGCATCATGACAAACATTTAGATATAACATAACAAATAAAGACACAACGACAGTAGCTACGGGATTGAAAATAAATAAACAAACTGGATAATAACAAGAAACAAATTAAAAGAATAGAGCGATTTATTGACAGATATTACATACATCAAACAACTATGGATGAAAGTAAAACTGGAGAACCGATAACGAAATGTAAGCAAGATTCCTCGACAGACACGGACAATATAATATTTTCACCTCCGGGAACAGTAAGGGCAGATTTGGACATATTAAAATCAATAAATGATAAATTGGGCATACTTGAAATGGTCAGTAAGGATATAAAAGCACTAAAAGCGAGTCTTGAAATAAATGACGAGAAAACGGCGTTGTTGGAGAAAGAGACAAATAAATTAAATATTGCTGTTAACAACATGGCAACTGATATCAATGAATTAAAAAAGGAGAACAAACTTTTGAAAGATTCATTACTGGACATACAAACTAGATGAATGAGAAGTAATATTGTACTCACAGGTATCAAAGAGAAAGAAGGCGAAGTTATTGAGGAAGTCATGGCTGATTTTCTCCAAACAGTGCTTAAAATCCCACCTGATACTGCTGAAATGATCAAGTTTGAACGTGTTCACCGTTTTGGACAAAGAAATAAAAAATATGAACGCCCTATCATTGCTAAATTTGCCTATTTTAGGGATAAAATCAACGTTAAAAGCTTGGGGAAAAGACTTGCAGGTTCAAACATCAGTATGAATGATCAATTCCCCAAAATAATTGCAGAACGACGTAAAGTACTTTATCCGATCCAAAAGGAAAACAGAATGAAAGGTAAACGCGTTGCGCTTGTTGTTGATAAACTATACATTGACAATCAGCTTTTTCGCGATAAAAACGCTACTCCCTGGCTATATTAAAATTGCTTACAAAAAACAATGAAGGAATATATAGGACTTGTAAGATGGGTAAACAATTGTTAAAACTAGATATGGACTATAACTTTCGTTATTTATTAACTCAAATAGAAAATGTTTAAAGTGTAATGGACACATGGATTGTATTGTGGGAGAAGAGGTATGGTAGGTGTTTGGTACTGGTGAAAGCGATTTTGTGAATGCCATGATATGAGTGTGGTGTCTGATGCTTGCTTACCCTTATACTACTAGGCCTATGTTTTTTTGAGCTGGAGCTGTATGGGGGGGCTGTGAGGTTGCACAGAGGGATAATGGTAATATTATGAAATTAACTTATTTTATGGATTCATTGCACAGTATACCGAATGGCTTCAAACTAATATTAATATAAAAGAGTGATTAATAATTTACTTCTATGGAGAGGTCTCTTTCCTTTAGGGACAGCCTGAAGGACCTGGACACTGGACATTCTGACTCTCTTGGGCCTATTGTAGGCTACTTGTGTCACATGATGGTCAAAACCTTCTTGAGCAGCCCCTCCCTCAGTGAACCTGAGCCTGCTTGGCAAGGTGGGTCCGATTAAGCCAATGCCCTAAGAAGGGTTACATAATACACAGGGAGATTCTCAAAGCTGCCATGGGATCCCTGTTGACCTGTACCTACCAGTGGGGATTCCGGTGGGGTATCTCCTTCCAGGCAGTGTCAGTGTTTGGCTAACACTGGCCGCAGTAACCCATGGGTAGGAGGTCACACTCGGACAATCAGGGAGGGAGGTTGTATTAAGGTTTTTATTATGGCCATTTCAGTATAAGACAATTTTGGTCTGACTACTCAATGGAGATTAGGGTAATTGGAATACTACTGGTAGTACGTTTGCTAATACACTCCCTATGGCACAATGTGCTTGGTGGTGGGGAACAATGCTACCTAGTACAGGATGTGGGAGGGGGTGGATTGGGGCTGGATTGAGGGTTATTGTGATAATTGTTAATTTGGGGAATTGGGGGGAGGAATAGGGAGGACCAATGGGACAATTTATACTTTCTAGGATTCCAAAAATTATGGTATATCATCAAAGACAAGCAATATTTAAGCCATGTCGCAAAGGTGGTTTTAAAAAAGTATATTGAGATAAATAAAATGGAATTAAGGATCACAGTATGGTAACTGGATAAATAAGTATAGCCAGCTATAATTGTAATGGATTAGCAGATAATAAGAAAAGACGAGCAGTATTTACCTGGTTAAAAGAAATAGAATACAATATCTACTGTTTACAAGCAACACATTCAATAGCTTTAAATGAAGTTTATTGGAAAAAGGAATGGGATGGGGAAGCTCATTTCTCCCATGGACAAAGAAACTCAAAAGGGGTGATGACATTAATTAAAAATAATACTAATATAAATGTGGAAAATGTCATTTTGGATTCTGGAGGTAGATAGATCATATTAAAGATGGTAATTGACTTGAAACAGATATGGCTCATTAACCTATATGGTCCAAATAAAGATCATCCACTATTCTTTAAAGAGATATATGAGAAGCTATTAAAATTACAAGCAACACAGGGCTATATAATTATGGTTGGGGATTTTAACACAACGTTGCACTCCAGCTTGGATAGAAAAGGTAATAAAAACATTAATTATCACCCACAAGCACTCAAGGAAATAAATAATTGCATGAACATTCTAGAATTGGTAGATATATGGAGGCTTAAATATTCTAGAATGATACGATATACATGGCGGAGGCTTAACCAAGCTAGTCGTCTTGATTATTTTTTGACGTCATTTTCTCTTGCACTGAAGGTTAAGAAAGTGTTGATGGGGAAAGAATGAGGTCGGATCATCATGTAATTGGCATATATATTGTTCTTACAGAAGTTCCACGGGGAAGGGGGTACTGGAAATTTAATCAAAGCTTACTGGAGGATAACTCCTTTTTAGCCAGGACTAAACAATTTATAGTATACTTTTTTGAACATAACATAGGTACAGCAGACCCGCTTATTGTGTGGGACGCCTTTAAATGTGCCTTTAGAGGCCATGCAATTCAGTAATCCTCCTTCAATTCATATTAAAGGAGTCCATACTATTCAAAGAATTTGCAGACATAATAGCTCAGACTGACAACAGTAACTGCTATAATATGGAGTTTCAGAATAAGTTGGAGGATAAACAATAAGAAATTGAGAAACTCATACAAGAAAGATCAAACATAATTTATTATAAAAATAAAGCAAGTTGGATGGAATCTGGAGAAAAATGCACATCCTTTTTCTTAAATCTTCAACATAGGAATGCCACCAAGAAGAATGTATTGAAATTAGTCACTAATGAAGGATCCACTTACGACTCGCCAAATGAAATGGTAAATGGTAAATGGACTGCATTTATATAGCGCTTTTCTAACCAATGGCCACTCAAAGCACTTTACATTGCCTCACACTCACCCATTCATTCACTCATTCATACACCGACGGCGGTGGCAGCCATGCAAGGCGCCAGCCAGCTCGTCGGGAGCAGCTGGGGTTAGGTGTCTTGCTCAAGGACACCTTGACACTTGGTCAGGAGGACCCGGGGATCGAACCACCAACCTTACGGTTGCTAGACAACCTACTTGACCCACTGAGCCACTGCCGCCCATAAAAATACTAGAGCAGGAAGTAAAATACTTCAAACAGATGTTCTCCTTTCAGTCTTCTCCAGTACCTTTAAAATATATTAATTGTATGAGTTTTTTCCCTGATAATAACTTAAAACTAACAACTACGCAAAGAGACTCATGTGAAGGACTAATTACTGAAGAGGAAATTCTTGAAGCTATCAAAACATTTAAACATGGAAAAACTCCCGGACTGGATGGCATCCCAGTAGAGGTATACCAAACGTTTTTTGACATATTAAGAGGTCCATTATTAGCATGTTTTAATCATTCGTATGTAAACGGTAGATTGTCAGACACAACAAGAAGGCCTGATCTCATTACTATTAAGACAGGACCCAAGCGGAGCATATAAAAACCCTGTATATTTAAAAAACCGGAGGCCTCTTACACTGCAATGCTGCGATGCCAAAATATTAGCCAAATGCATAGCTCTTAGAATTAAGAATGTTTTATCAGATATTATTAATCCTAATCAGATAGGCTTTATGCATGGATGTTACATTGGAGACAATATAAGGCAAGTTTTAGAAACAATAAAACACTATGAACTATCAGGACTATCGGGACTAGTTTTCATAACTGATTTTGAAAAAGCCTTTGATAAAGTTAGATTAGACTTTATATATAAATGTTTGGAATATTACAATTTTGGAGACTCTCTTATAAAATGGGATAAAATTATGTATAGTAACCCTAGATGTAAAATTATAAATAATGGCTATGTCTCGCAACATTTCAATCTGTCAAGAGGAGTTAAGCAGCGCTGTCCATTGTCGGCTTACCTTTTTACTGTTGCAATTGAAATGTTAGCCAATAAAATCAGAACTAACAACAACATTAAGGGCCTGGAAATCCATGGCTTACAAACAAAGGTATCTATGTATGCCGATGACTCATGTTTCCTTTTGCAACCACAGTTGGAATCACTAAATAGCCTCCTAAAGGATCTCGATACCTTCTCAAATATATCTGGATTAAAATCTAATTACGATAGGTGTACTATATTACGTATTGGAGCTCTAAAAAATTCAGATTTTATATTACAGTGTAGATTACCAATAAAGTGGGCTGATGGGGATGTAGACATATTAGGTATACATATACCATATGAAAGATCAAGTGGTATTCAAAAAAACTCTTTAACAAAACTAGCTAAAATAGATAAAATATTGCTCCCCTGTAAAAAACAGCACCTACCCAAGTAAAAAAAGTATATTTAAATATACTTGAAATGTATTTTATTTATCCTAAATATACTTCTAATATATTATTTTGGTATGTATATTTTGAAAGTATACTTCAAATATACTTAAATACATTGAATACATACTTATGTCTATTTGTGGTAAAATCACCTTAATTAACTCTCCCATTGTATCACAGTTGACCTATATGCTTATGGTTTTACCTTCTCTCAATGACATGTTTTTTAAATTATATGAACAAAAGATATTTAACTTTATATGGGAAAAGTTAACAAAAACGTATGGTGACGTATGCTCTCTACAAAAATATAATCAACTAACCACAGCAATACCATATACTTGGAAGAAGAAAATACAAGGGGGGAAAGGTCTGATCTTGTCTGTCAACCATGTATTAAAGATCTCACATGGATGAGCAAAATACAGATAAACAAAGAAATATATCAATTCCATCTAAGAACAAAAAAAATAGTTGCTTTTCCATATAAACTACAAAATAGCTGGGAAGACATTTTTGATGTTCCGATCCCATGGCATAACGCATTTGGATTAATACGTAAAACAGCACCAGACTCAAAAATTTGAATATTTCAATACAAGTTATTATACAAAATATTGGCAACAAATAGAAATCTATACAAGTGGGGAATACAATCTTCCCAACTCTGCAGATTTTGCTCTGAGGAAGCAGAAACTATAGATCATCTTTTTTGGTACTGTCCTTATGTGGCTTGTTTTTGGTCACAGGGACAAGAATGGATGAATAAATGTAATATTTGTTTAGAATTAACGTTACAAATAGCAATGCTTGGAGACTTAAAATGTAGTAGTCAGACAATTAATAATATGATAATTATTTTAGCAAAAATATTTATCTTTAATTCCAAATTGGTGGAGTCATTGAAAATAGAAAGTTTTCATAATTATGTGAAGCATCACAGTACAGTAGAAATGTATATGGCAAATAGAAACCCAATATGGCTTTGGTTAAAAGATACATGGACGGTGTTGGGTGTGGATGAGGTGTGGATCAAGTGAAACTGGGATCTGTAAAACGCACAAGATTTGTAAATATTGTAAAATAACACAAAATGTATAAGCTAGAGATAAATATTAAAATGGCACAATGTAATTGCTCTCAACATTTGGTCACGGTTAGGTAAAGGTTAGGACGGGTGTAAAAGCAATAATATTAAAAAAAGTGGGATTGGAAATGATGCACATTTTAGAACAAAGACAATCCTGTTGTCAAATGCTGAAGCTGACCTCCCTCCCACACGCACACTACCTATGCCCATTCTTGACCTAGTGCCTTAGTTTTACCACAAGGTGCATTTGCATGCACTGATCTGTAATTTTTGTGTAACTTGTATAAATCATTTGTGACTTCATGTCTTTTTGCACCTTGCTTTTATTTTGTCAGTTTTATACACAACTGTGTCAAATGTCATTATGACATTGGGCAAGGCACTTAAACCTAAGTTGCTCCAGGGTGATGCCGCTGTAATTACTGTAAATCGCACTGGATAAGACTTGTGCGAGAGCACAATTTGAATTTGCTCAGCAAGTTACTCTGGCACGAAGTAATTCTGCTCATTAACTATGCCCTTGTAGCTGAGCTGCACCAATCACATTGGTGTATCTGATATAGGCGTGCCAGAGGCGTGTTAAACAGATGACGACAGCGCTGCGACCTCCAAGTCATTAGTAAACATTGTAAGATTGCTATGGATGAACACCAGTTGTTTAAAACGGCTTTGGCCACTACAATGAATGAGTTAGATTTGGCTTTTTGTCTAAAAGAGAAACAGAAGTTGACACTAATCGTTCCTTTTTTTAAAGGACGTTTTTGCCGTTTTGCCGACCTGATATGGCAAGAGTTTAAGCTACCAGTTAGCTCTGCCATAAGGGCTTAACGAAAAACCAGTAGTGATAGGTCGTCGTGTTACCCAATTGTGTACAGTGAGATATTTTCAAATGCATGCTTGGTGCCGCCCCTCAAGTTGGGTCATTTTCATTATTCGAACCCAGACCCTTATATCCTCTGGATTTGGGTCTGGATTTTTCCAGGCTAGTGGATAAGAGCATCTGCTAAATGACAAAGATGTTAAAATGTTAATGTATTTTTATTGTCAGATATAAGTCAATAACTTCTTAATGTCTGAAACACAGGCTTCCATGTGTTTGCAATCCTTGGGGTTTGCCAACTTTCATTAAAATGTATAGCTGTGTGTCATGAGCATAGCTGTGAAAATGGACATTGTGTTTCCAGATGACATCACCAAGAGGAAGCATGCTGTACAGTATATATCAAGAACAACAGTGGTCTCAAATCCAAACCTTAAGGAACAGCAAAGCATTACCTTTAATTTTTGGAGGACAGAGCATCCACAGATACAAACGGATATCTTTCCGATAGAAAGGATCTGAACCACGGCAGAACTTGTCCTCCAATATAGGTTTCCAATCTGTCTACAATAATGTTGTGATCAAAAGGCAGCACTATGATCAAGCAGCACAAGAACAGAAGCACAGCTTTGGTCTGATGATACTTGGAGGTTGTTAATCAACTTTACAAGTGCAGTCTCAATACTATGAGGAGATATGGTATAGGCCAATAATAAGTTAATATTCTGGATCAAGCTTAGACTTACCTACGGCAATTTGTAGGGATTTGTGTACAAACCCAGATGATAGCAAATTATTACTTTTAGTATATGTGGGCCAAGCACAGGGAGTATCTCATGGTCCTAAACAACATCATAACTGCCAGTGAAAAAAGATAATACTGTGCATCTGGTTACATTGACCTGTCCAAGGCTTTTGACTCTGTCAATCATCAGATCCTTATTGGTAGACTCAATAGCCTCGATTTCTCAAATGACTCCCTCGCCTGGTTCACAAATTATTTCCTACTATTTTTGCTATTTATCAATGATGTTGCAATCTTTGATCAACTTCAACTCAGATGATACTATTCTCTAAACATCTGGCCCTACATTGGACACAGTGTTAACAAACGTCTAAAAGAGCGCCAATGCCATACAGACTCCATCTGTGGTCTCCCATTGCTTTTACAACTAAATGCATGCTCTTCAACTGTTCGCTCCCCGCACCTGCCTGAACTGGAATATGTGGACACCTAGAGCCCATAGAAGACCGTATCTGGGGTTTCCCCCTCCCAGTCATCTCCTCTTTACCAGTGGAGAACAGGTGTAGATCCTCCTCCATCTGACACCCCCATTGTAACACAAGGGGGTGGTGTAACAGAAGTTGGCACAGAGACGGTCGTACTCCTCCACCTCTGTCTCCATGCCCAGCTGCGATCCGCTTTCCCAGCTTTTGGCGAGAGTGCAGCTGGTTTCATCTGCGACCTCTGTTTCTTAAGGTCCTTCATTCTGTAATGTCAGTGGTTTACACAGGAGGCAGAAGCAGAAAGTTGCTTGCTTCTTTTATTCAGAGCAACAGCAAAATGCCAGAGTCTGGCAAATTAATGTGAACATTAAACCCAGAAAATAATAAGCAACCAAGACAGAAATGTATTATAGAACTTACTGACAAACAGCATACACAGGCTCACAGCCAACAATGATACACAAAGACAGGGGAACTGAGGGAAACAGATATACACACACTAAATGATAACAAGGTACAGCTGTGAACAATGATGGATGAATTAACAAAGACAGGTCCATAATGAGAATATGGTATGAAACATGTCCATAACAAGCCACAGGGTGGAGACAAACCCCCATGACACGGTCAATCCACTAGGACCGTGACATGGACAAAATCCCACTAGGTAAATGTTGGCTCTATATGCCTTTTGGAGAGGGTTATTTGAGATCTACATATAAATGTTAAAATTACGCCAAATCATAAAATCTGCAATGATTACTAGGCCAAATGGGAATTCATTAAAAACACTGTGTATATAAAGAGTGATTGAGTATGCCGCATAGATATAATGACTACAACCTCAAAAGACACAAACCCTGTTGATCATTTTTGGGTGTAAATCACAATTTGGTGTCATAAATGATAGCGATGACACCGCATTTGTGAGATTCGCGGGGGATATGGTCACTAGTGTAACAAGGAGGAGAGGCTTTTTTTATGGGAAGGATAAGCTTTAAGTATTCGACCAAGGTATTGTCTTTGTTCTAAAATATGCATCATTTCCAATCCCACATTTTTTTTAATTATTGCTGTCTATCTTTTACCCCCATCCTAACCTTTACCTGACCAATAGTTGAGACCAATTACATTTGATATATTACCATTTAGCAATCGCTTACACACTTTATATTATCCTCAATCATTATATATTTATTTATTTGATCAACTCTTTATTTAAGTTCAATATTGTCCATCTATCTTTAAGCCACAACCATATTGGGTTTCTATTTGCCATGTGTATTTCTACTGTACTGTGATGCTTCACATAATTATGAAACCTTTCTATTGTCAATGACTCCACCAATTTGGAATTAAAGATTAATATTTTTGCTAAAATAATTATCATATTATTAGTTGTCTGACTTTTACATTTTAAGTCTCCAAGTATTGCTATTTGTAATGTTAATTCAAGATAAATATTGCATTTATTCATCCATTCTTGTACCTGTGACCAAAAGCATGCTACATATGGACAGTACCAAAAAAGATGATCTATAGATTCGGCCTCTTTGGAGCAAAATCTGCAGAGTTGGAAAGATTGAATTCCCCACTTGTATAGATTTCTATTTGTTGACAATATTTTATATAATAATTTGAATTGAAATATTCTAATTTTTGAGTCTGGTGTTGTTTTGCGTATTAATCCAAAAACGTTATGCCACGGGATTGGAACATCAAAAATTTCTTTCCAGCTATTTTGTCATTTATATGGAACAGCAACCAATTTTTTTGTTCTTAGATGGAATTGGTATATTTCTTTGTTTATCCGTATTTTCTTTATCCATGTGAGATCTTTGATACATGGTTGACAGACAAGGAGGATAGGCTTTATTAAGGGCAATAAATTAATCAGGCTTATGCCAGGTTTCACACAGGCCAATCATATCGATTTTATGATCTGTAATTACTTAGTTAACTAGTATTGCCTTTGAAGGAAGGGATTAAATATTTGGTTCAATGCACATTTTTGTAATTGCAATCTTTTTTATATATGACAGAAATGGTGGAGGGCTATAGTTTAGTATGATTTCTAAATTGATAATCAATTTGTGTACTCGACCTGGATGAAGTTACAATCACAGTCTCAATGGGGAAAACTGAACTCACTTCAAGGGCTTTGCTGACAGAGGACTTCACTAGGCTAGCAGACTGGCTAAATAGCCTGCAGCTTAACCTGCACCATATTTCATGGTGAGGCTATTGGAGTTAGACTCCTGTCTACTGTCAGTGTAAAAGTCTGTTTATAATTTACAGAATTATACTGTGTTGTGTTAGTCTACATTTTATAACAATTTCATTTTCCAGTTAAAAATCATTAGCTATTGTGAATCAATGCACCCTTTTTGGTGCAAATTAGAGATTTGTAGGTGGTGGCCACAGACAATTGCTCTTGCCTTATCCTTCCTGACTGATTCTTCATCAGATTTGCATTTTGCTTGTAGAATGAGGCGCTACCTACAGCCCATTCAGTTTGCACAGGCAGTCCAGCTCCTCCAGGTTGGTACATCCATATGTGCTATCGCAAGAAGGTTTGCTGTGTCTCCCAGTACAATCTCAAGAAACTGGAGAAGATACCAGGAGATGGATCATTACACAAGGAGACGTGGACAGGCCAGAAGAAAAGAATCATCCCAGCAACAGTACCGGTATCTGCTCCTTTATGCAAGAAAGTGACCGTAAGCGGGCTAATGGTGTGCATTTTTCTGACCAAACTGACAGAAAAACATTCCATGAGGGTTTCACGAGGGCCCAACGTCCTCTAGTGGGACCTGTGCTCTCAGCGGTTGATGATTTTGGTTTCCTTTAACTGTTGTTATGTAATTTTCTTCTCAAGGAAATTACACAATGTACCACTGTTAGCAATTGTTGTAATTTCATCAGTAACTTACTGTAATTTCCATAGTATCACTGTAATTAATAAATACAGTAGACTATTGTTAATTGAATTAAGTATTAGTAATGTCTGTAGTTTTATCAGTATCTTACTGTAATTTCAACAGTATCCTATTTTAATTAATATAATATTGACATAAATTCAATAGGCAGAAGCAAATTACTTTGATATGTATTTTGGAGGTAACCATCCACAGAATGAGTTTTGAATGAGTTTCTATTTCTTACAGTTGTTGAAAGGTCTACATGAAAGCAAACCACATGCTCTAAACCAAGAAGTTAATGTTGACTGATGTTACAAAAGCCCAGTGTTTGTGATATGAACTTTATTGTGTTAATTGTGAGACTGGTATTTTATCATTCACAAGGGAATCATCACTATTTCCCAGAATGCTTTGCTTGCAAGTTGACTTTGCTTTGTTTGTAAGTTGTGTTGATATCTTTTTACTTTAATTAACTACGTTATGTGATGTTAGAAAATATGTTTAATTATCTTTACCTTTCCAACACAATCCAATCTGTAATTATAAAATCTGTGAACATATAATCCAACCATCAGTGAGATGGTTGTCCCAATACACATAGTTTAGCTCGTCTTCTTCATGCACCATTTTAACATTGCAATCATTCTGAAAGCAGGATGTGGGTGCAAGAAATATTACATGTTGGATCATCTCCAATTGCTACTGCTTTAAGAATTTATAACCTGCTTATTGTAACTTGGTGTGGTACATCTGTCATGCCTTTACTCAGAAGGTGAATTGTTGTTATGAATGAAATGCATGATAGTCTCTTTACTGTATGCAATATAAATTATTTTAGCAAGTCACTTGTCAAAAGCATCAGCATTGTTAGTCACTGAGGGCAGCAACTATATACCTGTCACTAACAAGCACACTCATGGTTGGGTATCCCTTACTTAAAAGGCATGCTGGGATATATTCAAAAAGACTTACAGTGCCTTGCGAAAGTATTCGGCCCCCTTGAACTTTTCAACCTTTTGCCACATTTCAGGTTTCAAACATAAAGATATGAAACTGTAATATTTTCTGAAGAATCAACAACAAGTGGGAGACAATCATGAAGTGGAACGACTTTTATTGGAGATTTCAAACTTTAAAAAAAATAAAAAACTGAAAAATTGGGCGAAATTATTCAGTCCCCTTAAGTTAATACTTTGTAGCGCCACCTTTTGCTGCGATTACAGCTGTAAGTCGCTTGGGGTATGTCTCTATCAGTTTTGCACATCGAGAAAAACAGCTCAAAACAGCTCAAGCTCAGTGAGGTTGGATGGAAAGCGTTTGTGAACAGCAGATTTCAGTTTTTCCCACAGATTCTCGATTGGATTCAGGTCTGGACTTTGACTTGGCCATTCTAACACCTGGATATGTTTATTTGTGAACCATTCCATTGTAGATTTTGCTTTATGATTTGGATCATTGTCTTGTTGGAAGACAAATCTCCATCCCAGTCCCAGGTATTTTGCAGACTCAATCATGCAAACATAACGTTTTGCATTGTTGCCAAAAAGTTCGATTTTGGTTTCATCTGACCAGAGCACCTTCTTCCACATGTTTGGTGTGTCTCCCAGTTGGCTTGTGGCAAACTTTAAACTACACTTTTTATGGATATCTTTCAGAAATGGCTTTCTTCTTGCCACTCTTCCATTAAGGCCAGATTTGTGCAGTATACGACTGATTGTTGTCCTATGGACAGACTCGTCCACCTCAGCTGTAGATCTCTGCAGTTCATCCAGAGTGATCATGGGCCTCATGTCTGCATCTGTGATCAGTCTTCTCCTTGTATGAGCTGAAAGTTTAGAGGGACGGCCAGGTCTTGGTAGATTTGCAGTGGTCTGATACTCCTTCCATTACAATATTATCGCTTGCACAGTGCTCCTTGGGATGATTAAACCTTGGAAAATCTTTCTGTATCCAAATTCGGCTTTAGGCTTCTCCAGAACAGTATCTCGGACCTGCCTGGTGTGTTCCTTGTTCTTCATGATGCTCTCTGTGCTTTCAACAGACCTCTGAGACTATCACAGAGCAGGTGCATTTATACAGAGACTTGATTACACACAGGTGGATTCTATTTATCATCATTAGTCATTTAGTTCAACATTGGATCATTCAGAGATCCTCACTGAAGTTCTGGAGAGAGTTTGCTGCACTGAAAGTTTTTTGTTAAAAAAGTTTTAAATATCCAATAAATTTCGTTCAACTTCATGATTGTGTCCCACTTGTTGTTGCTTCTTCACAACAAATTACAGTTTTATATCTTTATGTTTGAAGCCTGAAATGTGGCAAAAGGTCAAAATGTTCAAGGGGGCCGAATACTTTCGCAAGGCACCGTATATACACTCACCTAAAGGATTATTAGGAACACCCGTTAAATTTCTCCTTAATGCAATGATCTACTCAACCAATCACAGGGCAGTTGCTTCAATCCATTTAGGGGTGTGGTCCTGGTCAAGACAATCTCCTGAACTTCAAACTGAATGTCAGAATGGGAAAGAAAGGTGATTTAAGTTGTTTGTGCCAGACGGGCCGGTCTGAGTATTTTACAATCTGCTCAGTTACTGGGATTTTCACGCACAACCATTTCTAGGGTTTACAAAGAATGGTGTGAAAAGGGAAAAACATCCAGTATGCGGCAGTCCTGTGGGCGAAAATGCCTTGTTGATGCTAGAAGTCAGAGGAGAATGGGCCGACTGCTTCAAGCTGAGGCGGATGGGCTACAACAGCAGATGACCCCACCGGGTACCACTCATCTCCTACAAATAGGAAAAAGAGGCTACAATTTGCAAGAGCACACCAAAATTGGACATTTGAAGACTGGAAAAATGTTGCCTGGTCAGAATTTGGCGTAAACAGAATGAGAACATGGATCCATCATGCCTTGTTACCACTGTGCAGGCTGGTAATGGTGGTGTAATGGTGTGGGGGATGTTTTCTTGGCACACTTTAGGCCCCTTAGTGCCAATTTGGCATTGTTTAAATGCCACGGCCTACCTGAGCATTGTTTCTAACCATGTCCATCCCTTTATGGCCACCATGTCCATGTACCCATCCTCTGATGGCTACTTCCAGCAGGATAATGCGACACATCAGAAAGCTTGAATCATTTCAAATTGGTTTCTTGAACATGACAATGAGTTCAATGTACTAAAATGGCCCCCACAGTCACCAGATCTCAACCCAATAGAGCAACTTTGGGATGTGGTGGAATGAAAGCTTCGTGCCCTGGATGTGCATCCCACAAATCTCCATCAACTGCAAGATGCTATCCTATCAATATGGGCCAACATTTCTAAAGAATGCTTTCAGCACCTTGTTGAATTAATGCCACGTAGAATTAAGGCAGTTCTGAAGGCGGAAGGGGGTCAAACACAGTATTAGTATGGTGTTCCTAATAATCCTTTAGGTGAGTGTATGATAGAATATAGTCACTTTGTACCAAAAAATGGATTACCGTAATGGTCTTGGTATTGTAAATCTGAAGGGCTGTAGTACTGTAAATCAAACTACAGTAAGGGACATGCTACTGTACATTACATTACAGTAACTAACTTGGTATTGTAAAATGGATTACAGTTACATTTGGTATACTGTAAAATCCATCACAGTAATTGTACTGTTAAACCAAATTACAGCATTACTGGCCAATTGCTGCCGGTAAGATACTGTAAAATGTACATCTTTTTTACAGTGCAGTAAAGATTTTTATATTTAATATGTTTCGGTCATCGAGACCCTAATTGTGATTTAAGAGTTCCCTTAATTATTTTGATTAGTCTATTTATATCAGGGCTTTACAGTGCAAGTATTTCACGAGAATTTGCTCTTCAAAATAGACATGTGAGAAAAGGAAAAATTATTTACGAGCACAGTGTGTAAAGATTACAACCTACCATAATACAATTCCCCCCTGCTTCTAGTTGTAAAAAACTACAACTCCTACATTCTGCAAGGAGTCATGTGCCAACTGCAGTAGTTTTCTGTGATGATGCGGTGCAGTCAAAGTGAGAGAAAGGTGGGATAAACACTGGGAAAATGAAAAAGTGTAAATTCTGTGTTACTTGAACATTTTTCAATGCGCTCCTAAATTTCTTTGTGTGCTCCAACAGTTTTTTATTTAGGAGCACATGTACTCCTTGGAAAGAGTTAGCAAAGAGCCCTTTAAATGTTCAATCCGGAGTTGCTGACCGGCGGATCCTGTTGCAGACGTTGATAGAGAACAACCAATTTACATTTATAGGTTTTGATCTTGCCTATTAAACCAGAGACATTGAAAAGGACACATGCTTGGAGCAACAGGGTTAGTATACCTTTGAAATAAAGAAAAAGAAGCCCGTCAATGCTATGTGGTGTGATGGTAGCCCTCACAGCAGTCAGACCCACGTACTCCCACGTATAACAGGCTAAGCTCTGATTACACTGTTATGCATGAATGAATTACGGGACATTCACATGACATGTGCATTGTGCTGTAGAAACCCATTACTTTCAATGAAGGATGTAGCTGTCCTTTCCTAAACCACTGTGCCAGCAAAGCAGTGCCCTCCAAAATACAGTGTAGTTGCTGTGCTCAAAGTCCAAATAATTTTAAACTTGACTGCAGACGCCACTGTCCTCCTGAAGCGTGACCAATTGGATTACAGTGTGTGGTCATATCGTTCTACGAACCAAAATAGTGGTACTGATTTTGTGTGTCAGATGGCTCAGTGTTTCAGGTTCAATTCCAACTGTGCCAAATGGTGTTGTGTCCTTGAGCAAGGCACTTTACTCTAAGTTGCTCCAGGGGGATGTTCCTGTACTTAATGTAAGTCGCTCTGGATAAGTAAATAAATAACTCAAATGTAAATGTGTATATTTTAGTTTCTACAACGATGCTTTGCACCATAGCTTGTGTTGGGTACAGCACACGTTGTCTATCATCTGAAAGCCCTAATAGGCTTCCACGAATGACCAACAAAAGTGTGTCATAATGAAGCCAAGTCAACATTCAAATGTTGTTGAGTGCAAACACCTTAATCAGCTGTCTGAGTTGCCCAATGTGGGTAAACAGTTGGCATTATGAAAGACATAAATTTATATATATTTTTATTTTACTAAATTAAGTATCATATTATAAACCAGGCAGAAGATATTATTTTGTGCTTAATTATATAATATATTAAATATATAATATCAAAATATACTTGGAGTCATCAATCAATCAAATTTATTTTATACAGCCGTCATCACAAAGTGCTTTTACAGACAACCAGCCTAATACTCCAAAGAGTATAGAAGTATTTTCTTGTCATAGTAATTAACAGTGTAATAATCAATGAAATGTGTAGTAAGTTGTATACCTTGTGCAGAATTAGCTTTGAGGAAATATGCAATAAAGAAATGTACTGTAGCAAGTATATGAGAAAAATATTCCCACACATTGCATTGAGGTTCCTGGATATAATTAATACAGAATATTTGTTCAATTGTAAACATTTAGTCAGGATCATCATTTCCAAAATACTTTAACATGTCTAGAAGAGTTTTATTATGATTCTATACATCCATTCCATTTTCTTCCACTTATCCGAATCGGGTCGCGGGGGCAGCCGCTCCAGCAGTTGACCCCAAACGTCCTTTTCCAGAGCCACATTAATCAGCTCCGACTGGGGGATCCCGTGGCGTTCCCAGGCCAGGTTGGAGATATAATCCCGCCACCTAGTCCTCGGTCTTCCCCGAGGCCTCCTCCTAGCTGGACATGCCTGCAACACCTCCCTAGGCAGGCGACTAGGGGGCATCCTTACCAGATGCCCAAACCACCTCAACTGGCTCCTTTCGACGCAAAGGAGCAGCGGCTCTACTGTGAGATCCTCACGGATGACTGAGCTTCTCACCCTATCTATAAGGGAGACGCCCGCCACCCTCCTGAGGAAACCCATTTTGTCCGCTTGTACCCTGGATCTCGTTCTTTCGGTCATGACCCAGCCTTCATGACCATAGGTGAGGGTAGGAACAAAAACTGCCTGGTAGATTGAGAGCTCTGCCTTCTGGCTCAGCTCTCTTTTCGTCACAACGGTGCGATATAATGAGTGTAATACCGCCCCCCGCTGCGC